>VMDO01018906.1:0-41062 GCA_007922755.1 Pedetes capensis
TATTGAATATACCATGGACTGCCAGAAGAACCAACAGATCTGTCCTAGAAGAAGTCCAACCAGAGTGCTCCTTGGAAGCAAGAATGACTACACCGCATCTTACATATTTCAGACATTTAGTCAGGAGAGGTCAATCCCTGGAGAAGGACATCATGTTTGGGAGAGTGGCAGGTCAATGCAAAAGAGGAAAACCCTCCACCAGGTGGATTGACACAGTGTGTGCAACAATGGGCTTAAACATAAATAAGATCATTTGCCTGGCACAGAATCGGGAAGTGTTTCGATCTGCTGTACATAAGGATGCTATGAGTCGGACTTGACCAGACGGCACCTAACAACAACAACAACAACAACAACAACAACAACATATAGTAATGTCAAAATAATATGTCTGCTAAATACAAATGCAACATTAATATAAGTTGAAAAAAAGCAATTTTATGCTAAAAGAAAAGTTCTGTGAAGGGGCTTTTCTTTTATTCCATTATAATTTGATAACTCTTTTTTTCCTTTATTTTTTTTGTTATTTATCATAAGAAAGGGACATCCTCTGGTCAATTTGTACATTACTAACTCATAACTACAATTACGTAGCTTAAAGTCAAAGGCATGTTTTATAAAGAAAATATTTTAAAAGTGAATTTGTAAATCACTGTGAAGGAATTCACTACTATTATTATATACTACTTTCCTAAAACATGGGGACTCATGTACCATAAATTTAATCCTTTTGTCCTTACCAATTATATATTATTCCTTATTCATTTCAGGTGTAAGTTTCAACAACTTGCATATAATCAATTAAATTTTAAGCACCTGAAATTAGAAGTTTGCATTCAATAAGGAGAATATTTAGTTATAGACAATAAATTGGTTTTTAATTTTTTTAGTTTTTGCAGTGCTGAAGATGAAACTGAAGGCCTCATCTATGCTAGGCAAGCAACCTGCTTGTAAGCTATATCCCTGGCCCTAGAAAATATTTTTGAGGCAAAAATGGCATTGTATTCTAGAAGAGTATAACACTAAATATACAGAATTTTTTTTGGGGGGAGGGAGGTAGGAAAGGTACTGATTCATATATGTTCTCTCACAGATATTTCTTTTCTAACAGAGGTCTATTGAACCAAGTTTTCCTTATATATAAAATCAGAACCACTTCAGAATTATTAAAAACTTTGTGATGGAGGTACTGAATAAGTTGTGAAGTTTACATATCATTAAATCAAAATATAAAATCAAAGAATAAAAATATCCTAAAAATTGTCTTTCAGGATAAGATTTTTATGTAAACTATATCATTCTGACCTGTTGTTGTTGTTGATTGTTGTTGTTGTTAGATGCCATCAAGTCGGTATCCAACTCATAGCGACCCTCATAGGGTTTTCAATGGCTGATTGTTTCGGGATTGCCTTGGGAGTGGATTGCCAGGTCCTTCTCCCATTTTCGTTGTGCTAGGAATTGAACTCGGGACCTCAGAGACTGCAGCGCAGAGCTCTACCAACTGAGCTAAATCCCAGCCCATCATTCTGACCTAGAGAATGTTAATGCACCCAGCATTTATAAGAAGGTACAAAGGGATCAGGTTTTAATTTTTAATTTTAACTCTTTCTATATATATGTGTATGTATATACATAAACATTACATATGTGTATGTATATATATATGTGTGTACGTATATATATATATATACACATATATATATACATACATATACATATATATGTAATTTCATTCTGTTGTACCTAGGGTCACTATGAGTTGGACCTGATTTGATGGCACTCAACAATAATATAAATATGTATACACACACAAACATACACACACACACACAGAGCATGCCAAAGAAACTTCTGATTTTTAAAATCACAAACTTTTTCAAATTTCATATGTCTGATCTTGGCTTTGAGTTTTTATGTAGCTGACTATATACATAAAAACCAAGTAAGGCCAAATTATGCTGCCCTGGAGAAAAGTAAAACCAGGATTATTATCACCAAAAACATGTATTAGATACAGTGATAGAATATCCAGTGTTTCCACAGAATACTATTTTGATAAGCTCAAATAAATCAAAACTGGTCATTTAATATTAATTCAAATATTTATAAACAAAGAAATTATATGAAATTTTGTTTCTCTTACGTTCAGCCTCACTTTCAGTTCAACTGTAGTAGTTGATTGTTTTACTGTTCAAACTTAAAAAATTATGTGAGTATATATATATATATATATATATATATATATATATATATGTATATATATGTGTGTGTGTGTATGTGTGTGTAGACACTATTTTCTTAAGCTTTAGAAGCTACCACTGCAGCCCAGACTTCCCTGTATTATTGTTAATAATCCTTTAACTTCACCTTCTTTCCTACTTACAAGGTTCTAATTAATTGGTTATATCATCATCAGATTTAGACTTGTTATTATGCTGGTAAGTGTTTAGTAACCAGCTCTACAGCAGGGAAAAAAGAAACCTTGCTCATCACATTTCTTGAGTTTTGTGATGTGTCTACGTCAATTGGTAGCCAATATCCTGCTACTAATGAACAGCCATTAAATAACGAAGTTGAAACAGATTCACGGTACCACACCGTAGTACCATACTTCTACCATGCCTGTATTCTGTAGTTTTAAATAACTTCAAGAACATAGTAAGATGTAGTGAAATAATTTAGAAACAGTAAGTTGTGCTTATTACTTTTGATTTTAATATAATTTCTTAACTATAAATTAATATAATTTTACTTTGGTGATTATTTTTAACTGTCAAAATCCTAAAAATTTAAGAGCTGATTCTCATAGTTGGTATGAGCTCAGCACACAACTTCATAAAATCATAAGTGGCCATTTATAACAAATTGTACTAATTTAAATATCTAGTACTAGATCTCAAACACAAAAAGATCATGTGCATGGCAGAGTGTTGGGTAGTGATTTATTCTCTTGTACATAGGGTTGCTGAGTAGGATCTGACTGGATGACACCTAACAACAACAGTTTTAGATCTACAAATTTTGCATGTATAAAAATTTGCAGCCTTATAGTACAGTAGTCCTATTGTGTATGACTGTATGATTGTCAAATTTCAAGTTGCCAGTGTTTCGATATCTCTTACAACCAAAAAGAGAAACAAATCTTTCTTATTAAAATTTTGATGCTGATAAAATTATATCTTTTAGGTCTGATTCTTTGACCATGCCATCATTCTTAGCAAATACATTGCTTATAAACTTTGGTAAATGATTTGTAATTTTGAGGATATTCTAAGCAACACCTTCTACTTACATTGGCTCACTTTCTGAGACAGAAAGGGGTTGATGGAAAGACAATGGATACAGATCTCCCTTAGGAGCTTCACACTGATACCTACAAAGGTAGCACCGGAGGTAAGAGAAAGGCCCCTACTTAGTCTAGGATGAATGTTTTAAATAAGATATTAAAGTACAAATCAGTCTTTATTTTTTTGAGTTACTCCAACAACTTCGAAGTTAAAAGAATATGGCAATAGATTCAAAGCACATCTTCACCTTTCTAATTTAAAAGCTATATTAAGTAGCATATGACTATATTGCTCTCTTGTCTGTTGTATAAGCTGACCCTGAAGCAGAAGCAGAGAGGCAATATGTTTGGTCAGTAAAACATATGACACATGTACTATGGCATTAGAATTCTAGTGAATCAGTAGTTCTCTAATAACAGGACCCTACACACTCTGCAGCCATAGCACCCTGGCATCTGATCCTAACCATCTTGGAAGCTAAGCAGGGTCAATCTTGTTAGTCCTTGGATGGGAGACTACCTGGGAACACCAGGTGCTGCAGCCTAGGGAGAAGGACCAAGGTGGGATTGGGAGGGGAAACTGTAAAGGCACAAAATGGGAGAGAATAATTTCAATATAAATGATGCAATTTCATGAGTTCATGGGAAAAATAATACGGGAATATGACCCATAATTGTGTATGAGTTTTACTACATACTAATCAAAAGTTTCGATAAGCTTTGTAAGTCATTAAAAGTGTAACCAAAAGCAATGTAATAGTTGCACAATGGAAAAAGCAAATGCTGTATTACTCTATATCCTGCCAACATTTATTAATAAAGGCAGAGGTGGGGGAACCTATAAATAGCAGAGAAGCCCTGACAATAATGTTGGGCATGGCACAGCGTCGGGGTGTATTTCGTCTGTTGTATATAGTTACTATGAGCCTGACTCGACTCGATGGCACCTAACAACAACAATAGAATTCCACCGCCTATGATACTTTATAAATCCACAGAGAACAAAGATCTTCAAATCTCTGGGAGATGGTTCTTTGTTTGGCTCAGAGAATTACCTGCTAATTTCCTAAAGATTAAATTTTAGAGATAAAAATGTGAAAAGACTGTCATGGGATGTAGAAAATAAATTAAGATTCTGGGCACTCACTTTTTATCCCTGTAAATCTTGCTACAATTCTAAAGTCATTTTGGTTCAGAAATTTGAGGGGTTTTTAATATTATTTTATGTAACAATTTATAACTTGAAACTTGTTTAAAAATTTAAGATGGTAAAATCTCATTAGCATTATTGACATTATACACACATATAATAACCTTTTGTTAGGATAAAAATACTGATGATTATAAAAAGGATTTTTGTCTTTGTTTGTTTGTTTGAGACAATGTCTTATTACGTAGCCAAGGCTGGCCTCCAACTCACTATATAACTCACAATGAACAGCAGGCCGGCCTTAAACTTACAATTCGGCTTTTGCCTCCCAAGTGTTAGGATTACAGGAGTGTGACACCATGCCTGGAAGGATTTTAATTTTTAATATTTTCATCCATATTATTTTCATTATGTCCACTTCTTTCACTGTAGGAATCTATTTCTGCTAAAATCCAAGAGTCAGACACTCACCTGTGTTTATAATCAGTGCAAGTATTTTTCTTCTACCCATCATCTCCCATGAGAGTGTTAAGTTTTTTCATATCATGTGGATCTAAGATGAATGAAACTTGACACATTTATTTAAAGGAGCTGTTTAACTATATCATTACTTCATGAAACAATCTAAGGTCGCACCTGACATTTCATAGTATGTGAAATTCACTGTGAATTAAAGTAAAATAAGTAACTAATAAAAGAAAACATAGTTATTTGACCTATTTTTTCCTCCTTATATTTGCAATATAGTGGAAGTAGAAATCACAAGGCCAGAATTCACCATTGTTTCTTTGTTAACCCTTTAACAAGAATCATCATCATACTGAGTGCTAAGGTAATTAGTTATGCATATTAAGTAGAAGAGCTATAAAATATTTCTTAATTTGTACCCTTTGATTAAATAATGTATTTCAATAGAAGATACTAACCTGAAATAGTTAGAGATGTAACTTTTCACAGAATGAGTTTAATCTACTGTAAATACAAGCTCCTGAATGGCAAAAGCAAAATAAATAAAGAGCATATCTGTTTTTGAAAATGCTTTTTCTATTGAAAGTACAAATTTAATATTTCTACTGATAATGACCTAACTTGGCAGTTAATTGTAGGTTGCTTTTTTAACAACTATGAAACTTTGATCAAACTACCCAGACCTTTTACTTTAGAATAAAAAGACATTTTTGAAAACGATCTAAAATATTAAAACAATGAGTTTATAAAACCACAACTTACTTTGTATTCTTGATTCATTTTAATATGTACTTTAAGAACTGAATTTTCAATAGAATATACCATGATTAATTTTCAAGTTCAAACCCATATTCTTACTTGCTTAATTGCTGCACTAATCCTGGGTAAATAGTATGACTTTTTTGTAATTATTTCAGATGAAATACTACTGACAATGTTATTTCGGGGACTACCAAATTCTCATTTGAGTATAGAATAGTAATTACTATAGATTGAAGAAAGTAGAGAGAAAAGGCGCAGGTTAGAAGTAGCCAATGGATATACTGTTACAGTTAGATAGGTAGAACAAGCTCTGGTGTACTACTGTATGATAGGGTGATTATGTTGTTGTTGTTAGGTGCTGTCAAGTTGGATCTGACTCATAGCGACCTTATGTACAACAAAACAAAACACTCCTGGACACAGTGCCATGCACTGTCAGTGCTTCTTCAGGTCCTTTTTCCATTTTTATGGTGCTGGGAATCAAACCCCGGGCCTCAAAGAGTACAGAGCAGTACTCTACCAATTGAACTATAGTCAATAATAATGCATTGCATATTTCAAAGTAGAAGGAAAGATTTTGAATGTTCTCATCACAAATAAATGATAAATGTTTAAGGTGATAGTTTTGCCAATTACCTTAATTTAGCCATTATACAATGAACACACATATCAAAACATCACATTATACCTCATAAATATGTATGATTATTATGTGTGCAATGATAAATGCAGATTCAAATAACCTTAAAAAAAGGTAACTGCCACAGACATTTAATGTACATCTTCAGTTTATTTATATTTTACCTAATCCCAAGTAAAATGACATATTCAATCTCTGATCAGTTTGGAAGGCCAATGCTGACTACATAAAATACTATGAGCATATTTTGCTTGCTTTGCTGATTTTAAAATAAATGGTAAAAAGCTTTAGACTTAAGGTATAGTACGTTGATGAAAAGCACATTATATCTACTATACCAATGAGTAATTTATTTAAGGTTTGAAAACTAATAACATATCAACTCATATATATTACATATTAAATCATCAAAAGCTTCTGAAAGATCAAATATAGAGCAGTAATTTAACATTTTCATCAGAATTTTGGTTCATGAATTTTCTGACCTATCTATGGATCAATGGAATAATTCTCTTAGTTTGAGTAGCATTCTGTTCCTTGGCATAACATATTAAGATATCAAAGTTTAATGTTACTGAAAAATTTCCACCTGATTTCCATTTCAGGATTTCCAGATTTTAAGTATATATTAATGAATATGTTCACAGGAGAGTAACCAGAAAATACTATTGCAGGAAAAATAAAACAGCTCAAATAATAAGTTCTCAAAACTATATTACAAAGCATGTTCTTAAAAAAATTTGAGATCTCAAAATATATATTATAGAGAAAAATACAAGGTATGCAGAAATACGTGGAAGAATACAGAATTATAAATGTTCTAGTGTTTCTAACACCTCCATTTTTAAGACTTGGTCACTATGGTTTTATTTGTATATTCTAGAAGTCAGGCTAGTATATGTAACAAAGTATTAGAATTTGATTCTGGACTTGGGCTTACACTGTTGTTTACATTAATCATGCAGAAGTCAAGGAGAATCATTGCAGTTATGAGAAAGCTATTTATCTTCTGTGGGTATCTTTGGAATTTAGATACCTTGTGAGTTGAGGAGGTGTTTGGCTGATTCCTTCATGGTCAGTAACTGAGATTAATCCATCTCGACAAACCTATCAATTACCCACTGGAAGTTTCAGAAAAACAGACTACAAATACAGAGAAATAACAATTTTTGGAATCAGACAACATTAAAGCCTCTCCCATGTAACTGTAGATTAATTTTTCTCTCTTTCTGGTTTTGTGTGTATATGGTTTTGGGTTTAGGGTTTTTGCTTGTTTGGTTGGTTGGTCTGATTTTGCTTTCAGACTGGTGGTAGAAGCCAGGGCTTCACATATGCTAGGTAAGTGTTCTACCACTACACTGTACCCCTAGCCCTTATTTTGATTTTTAATTTTGAGACATGATCTCTCTAAGTTATACAGGCTTCTGTCCTCAAACTCATGATCCTCTTGCCTCACCCTCCCAAGTCACTGGAATTACAGATGTGAGCCATGCACCTGCTTTAGATTAATTTTTCAAAAATCCTAAATGAATCATTTTTTAATTTGGCATTTATTGTATTTATCTCTTCTTAGACTACCAGCCTTCTGAGTCTGGGTCTTATTTCTTGGCTCTGATTTCCCATTCTCTTCATCTTCCATGTATATTAAGCTGTTTGAAGACACTTGACTGTGCTTTGTGTTCTTGCCTTTTTGTATCTTGTACACACTACCTGAAAGGTCTCCTTGCTCTAAACCTCCTTTCAAATTTCCCATCTTGCCTGCTTTGCAACTTCTTATCTAAGTTTTATTTACTCCTCAAATCTGATTCAAAGACCTCTTGCCCATTTATTTTCCCCAACCATCCTCAAGTTCTTCATTCCCTACCTGAGTGAGGTATCTCTTCTATGTGCTCTTATAATTCTGTTCACATTTTTTTTTTGTTTTTTGACACTACCAGGGTTGAAGTAAGGGTCTCATGCATGCTTTGCAAGTGCTCTACCACTGAGCTGCACCCCCATCCCCTTTTTACATTTTATTTTGAGACAGGGTCTCAGTAAATTATACAAGCTGCCTCTGGTCTTGAACTTGAGATCCACCTGCCTCAGCCTCCTGAGTCACTGGGATTACAGGTGTGTGTCACCATGCCCAGCTATTCAGTTTTCTATTAAATCATATCTTGATATTTTATAGGTATTGCTTATTTCACGCAGCAATAAAATACACTCCCTAGGGCTATGACATTCAATACTAAATTTCTGTCTTTGAGCTCTCAGTGTAGTATTGTTATGGAGCAGTTACATATCCCAGTAAGTTTATCACAAGCCTTTAGGAATCCTTGCAAGAGTCACCAGATGAGATCATGAAGAAACTCACACCTAATCACAAAACATAAATAAATAAACAAATAAACAAGTAAAAAATTCTACACTAGCATCACCCTGGACTCCTCAGCAAATAAAGTCCTATCTGTGAAAAAAAAGGATCCATCTGTAACTATTAGGTTGCTCACTCTCCCTCTTGTGCAGCCTCTCTCTGGTCTTTTCTCACAGCATAATCATTCCTATTTCTCTTAAAAAAAAAAAAAACCACTCACCCTTATTTCTACTTTACAAACTGACTCCTTTCACTTCAATTTGGTTCTTTATTAAATTTTTCTGAACAAGGGAACAATATCTGAGGATAATGTTCTTGCAACATTTGGGGCCACTCCTCAGATCCTTTAGGCAACATTTCTAACATTCCCCTGAGCCAAGATTTCTCTAGTCACTCCTAACACATTCTCAGCTTACTGGCTTTTGCACCTGCCTTTAGTTCTAGGGACACTTTCCAGCTTTCTGGCTTCCGATCTAGCTACACTTGTTTTTAGGTTCTTTGGAGCCTATCTTGGAGTTCTGAAGCATTTGTCGGTTGGTGATTAAAGCTACCCTCTTGTATATCCCAAAGATCTCAATTATTTCTTTCTGGAGTCCCTGTGGCCCTGATGAGTGAGGAACTTACTCTTTTTCCTGTTCAGGTGAATTAACTTCAGATTGACACCTGAAGGAGTTGTCTCCTTAGGCACTACATTCTGGATCCAAAATACTGTAGGAATGGCAGAAGTGACCTGCTATACTTTGCCTTTTCTCTCCCTTTCCTCTCCTGTCTGAGTTGCTCTGGCCATGGTGGCCCAGGACACCCTGACAACTATTCCCTCTGCCTATCTGGAGAACTAGTTCTCTTCCCTGGAGACTTTTCCAGGAAGTACTTTAACTCCTGTTTAGTCTTTCATTTTAAATCTTCTCTATCTGATCTCATGTTTAACTTCCCCACTCTGATTTTCAAAGGTAAGTTTCCTTACATATTTCCTGCTCATCTCTCCCAGATTCATCTCTCCAACAATATAGCATGTGTAATCTCTTTCTTTCCTGTGTTGATGTTAACTAACAATTTAACTCCACCTCCCATTCCTCTTTCACAATCCAGAGTTCAAACCCTTGGAAACTCAGGTATTTCGCTGGCCTCTCAGACCCACATTCCCCAGTGACAGTAGCTTATACAATTAAGCAGTTAGAAGGATTTACTGAATAAAGGTTTACATTGAAATTAGACGGAGAACTAGGAACCATTCCTAAATCTGCCATTTTGTAAAGGAAGTATTGGGAGGCAAGCAAAAGCAATCAAAGCGGAGAAAACTCAAGCCTTTTGTTAAATTCTTTGCCAGAATGGAATTTGTCTTTGAAAATAGGTTTCAGCAACAGATTTGTGTTCTTAGAAAAACCACACTCCACATTCAATAGTAATGCTGTTACATGTGGCTATGGAAGACTTATTCCTATTCCTAGGATCATATCTGTTCCCTATCCCAAGCCACCCAAGTCCATGTGTCTTGGAGCTCTCTAATTAACTTTGCTCTTTGAGCATTTACATAAGCTATCAGGAAAGATCATATACTTCTTATAGACTAATAATAAACATTTAATTTTTTTTATTTTTAACTCAGAAAAGCAGATAACATAAAACCTTAGTCATTTTAACTGTACAGTTCAGCAGTATTAAATATGTTCATACATTTACAAATGTCCAGAGCATTTTCTCCTTGAAAACTGAAATTCTTTACCCATTAAGGAGAAACTTCCCTTTTACCTCTCCCCTTAATCCGCAGTAACTACCATTTTACTTTGTTTCAATGAATTTGACTACTGTAGATAACTCATGAAAGTGAATTCATAGGTGATATTAGCACTTTTGTGATTAGATTATTTCACTTAACATAATGTCCTCATGATTCATTCATGTTGTAATACATGTCAGAATTTCCTTTCTCTTGAAGACTGAATAATATCCCATTGTGTACCTATATGCCACATTTTGATCATTCACTAATCCACCAATGAATACTTCTTAATTACGAATAATCCAATTTGAACATTGGCGTGCAATTATCTCCTGAACACCCTGATTTCAATCCTGTTGGTGACATAGTGAGAAGTAGGATTGATGGGTCATATGGTAGTTCTCATTTCAATTTATTGAGAAACCATCACACTGTTTCCCATGTTTTCCTCGTTTTACATTCCCACCAACAGTGTGCAATAGTTCCAATTTATGCACAAATTTTTCCACATCCTCCCATTCCCCAGTACTTGCTATTTTCTGGTGTGTCTGTGTGTGTGTTTGTGTGCATGTGTGTGTGTGTGCTAGTACATTAGCCATCTTAATGGGTGTCAAGTGATGTCTCATTTTGTTTTTCAGGGTTTTATTTTTCCTTTTTTCCTTTCCTTTTTCTTTTTCTGACAAGGTCTCATTATGTAGCCCAGGCCACCCTGGAACTTGCCATCCTCCTACCTCATCCTCCCAAGTGCTAAGATTATAGATCTTCATCACCACACCTGACTTTGTTATGGTTTTGATTTGCACTGAGATCTATAAACTCTCAGATACTTTCTTGAGCTACTAGATTCAGCTAGGTTTACATGATCTTGTAAGTTTTTATAATTTCCTTAAGCTAGTTTAAGTTTTTTCACTTGTAAACAAAAGAATCCTGTCTAATATATTTGAAGAATGCTGCTAAACTTGCCTGACAATTCTTGCTAAAGACAAACCTATGATTTAGATAACAAAAGTGGAGGATGAAGAGCTTGACAAGATATCAAAGGTAAGGATTCTCTGCAAACTGACAAGTAGGGATTCTTGCTGAGATTGGGTTAAATAGGCACAAACAAGGGAGAGAGAAGGAAAGGGGCTGGCCAAAGTTTAGTTGAGAAGGAGGCTCATAGTACCCTGACTAAAAGGAGATAATCTTTGTTAGTATACTTTGTTGTTGTTGTTGTTAGGTGCCCTCAAGTCGGTATCCGACTCATAGCGACCCTCTGTACAACAGGGAAAACACTATTGTCAGTGCTTCTCTGCTGTGTATAGGGTTTTCAATGGCAGGTTGATTTGGGGAGGGAGTTACCAGGTCCTTCTCCCAAGCCTACAGCTTCTGGTGTTCCCAGGCGGTCTCCCATCCAGGTACTAACCAGGCCTGACCCTGCTTAGCTTCCGAGATCTGACGGGATCGGATGCCACAGGGCTATGACTGCAGGCTGTTAGTATACAATAAAGTCAAATATGCCACAAACTTTTTAGCTGTTTTCTTTCAGCATATTGTTCCTATTCGTTGAAGAACATCCAAATATTTTTATGCATATATTCTATGTTTTCAGTGAGGTTTATTATAGGTTTTTAACTATTTCTGTTCATCATGGGCATTGTCCCAGCATAGCTGTTTGTATTCATTACAAAAATCATCTCTATAAATTTAGATTGGCTATTTCTTGTGTTTTCTTCCACTCAGCAATAAGCTTATCTTAGGGTATTTTGTGTGCTTACAAAACATTTGAATTATTTTGTTACAATGCCATATGAAAATGACCGTTATGCATTCATACTAAAACAAAAAAATTAAAGATGCCACATGATATAAAAAATTTTAGATTTGGAAAAAAATTTATAATAAATTCCTTCTTGAAGAATTGAAGTTAGATAGTATTTTAAAAATGAAATCAGATCTCAAATTTTCACACTAAGAATTTTTATTTTATTATAAAGAGAATACATCATATTTCGTGATGTCTACAGGCTCATTATAGTGAACAGAATGCTATGCTGAATTGGCCCTAACCTTTGCATGATGTAAATTGGTGGAGTACAGAATAGTAGTATACTATAAATAATAATGATTTTAAATTATCCATTAAGCCTTTTGCTTGTCAAAGATCAGACAATTTTTTACAACTCCTTTCTTTACAACTCCTTTCATGTGTACTCTTTTACTTTAGAAACTATCTACCAAAATATCTCCACTTTTCTTCCATCTTAGTGTTATGGTTTTACACATTACTAAATCTCAGTCAGATAAACAGATTCAAATAAAATTTGGTGATAAAAGAAAGCAGCACCTACTGTATGTTGAGAATTTCGATGGCAACTTTCAGCTGAATATGAATTAAAATGGCTAGGTTATAAATCCCCTGAAAATAAGGTTTATAATGGAAATGCTGACAGGCATTTAACGATAGCAGCAGTAGCTGGCACCACTGTAATAAAAGGACTTAAATAAAAAAAAAAGTATGCCTCACAAAGACATGCAGATTTCAGGGTAAAGTCATATCCAGAATCAATGTAAGAGTGGATGATAATATGCCTCAGCAATTATGATGCATGGGTATTAGTAACAAAGAATCCTGAAATTCAGCTTCCAATCAAATTGTGAAAGAGTTTAAGGAAAAATCTGAATGCAGCATTCAGTTCTATTCCTCTGGCACCATCATTGTCTTATGAATATATTCCATTCTGTATGAGAGCAGAGAACAGCTTAATGAGAAACTGACCCCATGAAAACAAGATGGGTATTTCAACACCCAATCCTTTGGAACCTTCATAAGAATGAATGATTAAAGGGTTGCTTGGACATTAGATAAGAAATACAAACTACATCCTTTCAAGGACACTGCTAAACTTTCATAGTCATATAGTTTGTAGTTCTTGTTTCTGTTAGGTCCCTCCCTTTAGGGGACAGTAGCCCTGAGAAGCTTCTCTAAACAATCTGAATACTGAAAGTTCACCATCTGATTACATCCAAACAATAAATTAATGACTTTATTTTCTTTTTTCCTTAGCAGTAAGTCACATATTAATCTTTTCTTTTTGCCTTTAAATTTAAACTCCTTGCATGTTTCTGAATATAGAATTGAACATTAAAAGTGCTATATTTTTCCTGTTGATGCCTATAAAAATGTAACAAAAGAGGTTTAAGTCTGCTAAAAAGAAAACCTAAAAAAATCTCCTCATAAGTGCCTGTAGATCCAAACAGATCACTAGTAAATTCTCATTTCCAGACACTTGTGCCTCAGGTTCCTCCCAAAGAGCTCCACTCTAATTTTTCTGACAAATAACAAGCTCTTTGGTTATTTGGGGAGAGAATCTTCTGCAGGACTAGGATAAAAGTATACTGGTATGAATGTCTGTGTATTCTTTCTTCATGCCTATAAATCCCACCCAAACTGTCAAGGTTGACAATCCAAAACGATAATCAAAACCACTTTTTACATTCCTTCTTGTAACTGCCGCAGGCAAGTTTTAAAAGATATGCTAACAAATCCCAAAGAATGGCTGGTATTAAATATTTGATATAACCTGAAATGAATACTGTGGATATAAAATGTAAGTCATAATATCACTCCTTAGTTTCTAATATATAGGCGATTATAGTTGCATGTGTTTATGTGTGTGTGTGACTTAATTTTCAATTATTTAGTAGAATTAGTTAATTAATTAATTTAAATGTAATATATACAGATATTCTTAGTTCACAGAGGATTGAGAAAAATCTAAAATAACAAAATGAAAATTTGCTGTTTTAGAAATTGGCAATATATCAAAAATCATCCAGGATGTTTACAGATATATATATATATATAATCTAAATTTAATTTTTCTCATTATATAATTTTTCTATTTTATTGGTGTTTATTTATGCATAAATGTAACTGTATCTGTATGAGCTCAACACTGACATAAGTATTTTACTTGCCATCACATACTTGTCATAAACACCATTTTTATAGCTGGACAGGATATCATGAAATACTAGGTTGACTTGTTCATTTCCTCCTCGTGTAAAACTATTAATATAAATTTTATTGTGGTAAAATATATTTCACATAAAATTTATCATATTAACCATTTTTAAGTGTACATTTCAATAACATTAGGTAATTTTACATTGTGCATCCAGCACCACCATCCATTGCCCCAGCTTTTCATCTTCCAAAACTGAAACTCTGCCCCCATCAAACACTAACTTCCCATTTCCCTTCCCAGGCCCTGACATTCACTTTTTTGCTCTCTGTCTCTATAAACTTGATTGACATAATTTTTGTCATGCATTTTAATATATTTTAATATATATTTACTCCCTTTTTTATTTATTCTAAACTCCCTTTCTAATTACACCAAAGTAAACAAATAAGACATGCACAGTAAATTTTTATAAAATGAACATATGAGTTTAACACTACACAGATAAAGATAGAAAACATTTTCAGCAACCCTAAAAAATCTGTTCTCCCCATCCAAGTTATCACCAACTACAAAAGTCTCACTTATCTTGGTTTGAATTTCTCAAGAAGTGACTGTAAGATGAAGGGTTGGGCACAAGTAGTTTATTAATGATGTGATTCCAAGGTTCACAAATGAAAGTTGCAAAAGAGAGACAAGAAAGGAAGAAGTTCATAAAATGTGTGTTAAAGAGTGGGTAAGTGCTATGAGTACCCAGGTCTCAACTCTACTATGAACACTCTGAGTAACCATGTGCAACATTCCCCAGAACTATCCACTGCAGAGCACAAGACTCCATCTGTCCACTGGCTTCTAAATGATTTGCTGAGAGTTTCTCACGAGAGTTTACTTATTTTCACTTTTAGTTTGGGTTTAAGCAAGTCTGAATAATCCTCACTTGTGCTGCTGAGAGCCCTCAGACAGAGAGAAACAGTGAAAAGCTGTCAGTATGAATGAAATGAGGTGAAATGAGAAGATAAAGGATATGGTATCAACAGGGTCTGCTCCACCTGTATTCTGAATTGTACCGCGAAAGTTAGTTTGGGCCTGATGGTTTTCAATGTTTATAGATGAAAATTTGAGGCATCTATTTTGTATCCAGTTTCTTTAACTCAGTACCCTCTCTGTGAGATCATCTATCATGCTGCACATAGAAGAAAGTCATTTATTGCCTTGTCAAATGGAATAACATTATAGGAATGCCCTACAATGTATCTATCCATTCTTCTGAGAAGGATATCTGGATCATTTCCAGGTATTGACCACTTTGAATAAAGCCACTATGAATAGTCTTTTTTTTTTTCACTTACTGTACATGTATTTCTGTTAAGTGCTTACCTAGAAGTAAGATAGATTGTTCATAGGCATGCATATGGTCAGCTTTAGTAGAGTCATTCAAACATTTTTCCAAAATTATTATATAAGTTTGTATTCCCACCAGAAGTTTATGAAAGTCTCATTATTTTTCTTTAGCCTTAATATTTCCTTAATTTGATCTCTTTGGAAGGCAGTCTCTTAATTTTTGTGGTCAGGAAATACTTTTATATAGAAGTAATTATTTAACATTTTTGTATATACACATATCCCTCATGTGTCTGTCATCTTCTCATGCTCTGAGGGTGTGCATGTCGCTGTGATGCTGAAAGCTATGCCACCAGTATCTTAGATACCAGCAGGGCCACTTCTGGTAGACAAGTTTCAGCTGAGTTTCCAGACCAAGACAGACTACAGAGAAGGGCCTGGCAGCCCACTTAGAAACAATTAGCCACTGCAAAATCCTATAAACAGCAGAGGAGCATTGTCAACTAAAGTTCCAGAAAATGAGCCCTCTTGGATTGTTGTTGTTGTTGTTGTTGTTGTTGTTGTTAGGTGCCGTCGAGTCAAGTCTGACTCATAGCAACCCTATGTACAGCAGATCGAACCACTTGCTGATTCTGTGCCAGGCAAACGATCTTATTTATGTTTAATCCCATTGTTGCAGACACTGTGTCAATCCATCTGGTGGAGGGTTTTCCTCTTTTGTGTTGACCTTGTTAGGTGCCTTCAAGTTGGTATCTGACTCATAGCGACTCTACGTACAACAGGCGAAACATTATTGTCAATGCTTCTCCGCTCTTCATAGGGTTTTCAATGGCTGATTGATTTTTGGGAGTGTGTTGCTGGGTCCTTCTCCCAAGCCTACAGTATCTGGTGCTCCCAGGCGGTCTCCCATCCAAGTACTAACCAGGCCAGACCCTGCTTAGCTTTTGAGATCTGACAGGATCGGATGCCATAGGGCTGCGGCTGCAGGCTTCCAGGTTGGAAGACATTCAAAAGAACAACTGGAGAAGAGTTGCCTCCTCAAAGTAGAATCAACCTTAATGATGAGAACGGAGTAAAGTCACTGTGACCTCCATTTGCTAATGTGACATGATTCAAAATGAGAAGAAATACAATGTCTGCAACAATAGGCTCAGACATAAAAAATGATTATGTATATGGCACAATGTGGGGGAGTGTTTCATTCTGTTACCCATAGGGTCACTATGAGTTGGACCTAACTCCATGACACCTAACAACAAAAACAATACACACACACACACACACACAGACACACACATACACACACACACCATTAACTGCAAAAACAACCAATAGGTCTGTCCTAGAAGTGCAACCAGAGTGTTCTTTGGAAACAAGGATGGCTAGACTGTGTCTTACATATTTTGGATATGTTGTCAGAAGGGACTGATCCCTGGAGAAAAGCACCTTATTTGCGAGAGAGCAGGTCAAAGAAAAAAAGGAAAACCATTGACCAGATGGATTGACACATTGTCTGCAACAATGGGTATAAACGTAAGTAATGTTGTATGCTTGGCATAGAATTGGGGGGTATTTTGTTCTGCTGTACCTAGGGTCTTTATGAGTCAGACTCAACTCAAAGGCATAACATTTAACAACAGCAAACATATATATGAAATTCTCTAGGTTAGCTTTTATTTTCTTTCAGAGATTTAAAGCTGATATTTCAATTCTTGCCTGCAGCCATACCACTGTGGCATCTGAGCTTGTCAGATCACAGAAGTTAAGCAGGGTTGGGCCTGGTTAGCACTTGGATGGGAGACCACCTGGGAACACCAAGTGCTGTAGACTTCTGAGAAGAACCCTGCAACCCACTCCCCCCAAAAAATCAGTTGTTGAAAACCCTATGAATAGCAGAGAGGCACTGACAATAGTGTAACATCTGTTGTACATAAGGCTGCTATGAGTTAGACACCAACCCAGTGGGACCTAACATCAAAAACAACAACAATTTCAACTTCTGATTTTCATCATTGCTGTGTAAAATTGGCTATGTATGTTGTTGCCATACCACTGGTCCTTTGAAGTTAACGTATTACCTTTTTTCCTAGCTATTTCTAGATTTTCTCTTTATCTTTGTATTTCAAGATCTTGCCTATAACAGAGTTAGTGTCATTTGCATCTACCCTGATTAGTTTCTTGGAAAGTTTCAAATTTGTGTCTTGGTGGGTTTTTGTGTGTCAGTTTTGAAAAATTATTCATTAAGATAGATTCCAATAGTGTTTCTAAATGAAAAATATTATTTCTTAATGTCTCTTTGTCTCTTCCTTTAAAAACTAAGTACATTTATCTTCATTCATTTTTCCTTCTGTGCTTTTTCTCATTCTGCTCCAATGTCTAGTGTGTTGCTGAATCCACTGATTCATATATGTAAATGACAGGTCAAGAAATTAACTTCCTTTTCCTCATCCCCGCTTTCATTGCTTTATACTTAGTATTTGTTTTATGGAGTCTTCTCTAATAAATCAAGATTTTCTCATTATATTTCCATTGCCTGTTTTCTTACTGAAAATTGTCTATGTTGATTGGCACAGCCCCTGGTCGTAATATACTATGTAAGGGAGGGCATCATTAGAAACGAATGTATCACTGTAATACCACCTTCAGTATCCTTACTTATCTGAGTGCTGCCTAGTATATTTTCCTTTTCTAACTATTCTGGATTTATTGATTGAAAATGACACTGACATAAGCTCAAAGGAACTCATCTAGTACTATTAGATCTCTATATTCTAATAGAGACCCCCAAATTACCTGATTGATTGTTGTTGTTGTTGTTAGGTGCCGTCGAGTCGAGTCCGACTCATAGCGACCCTATGTACAGCAGATCGAAACACTTGCCGATTCTGTGCCAGGCAAACAATCTTATCTATGTTTAAGCCCATTGATAGAGACACCATATTCAACACTACTTGAAAGTTTTTGTGCTATATATATATATATATATATATACATATATACATATATATACACTATATATATATATATACACACATACATATATATACACATGTTGTTGTTAGAAGCCATCGAGTTGATATATATATATATATATATACACATATATACATATATATACACTATACACACACACACACACACACACATACATATATATACACATGTTGTTGTTAGAAGCCATCGAGTTGATATCTAACTCATAGAGACTCTAAGTACAATGGGTGAAACAGTATTGTTAGCGCTTCTCTGCTATTTATAGGGTTTTCAATGGCAGATTGTCTTTTGGGAGTGGGTTACAGGGTTCTTCTCACAAGCCTATGGCACTTGGTGTTCCCAGGCAGTCTCCCACCCAATTATGAACCAGGCCTGACCCTACTTAGCTTCGGAGATTTGACAGGATTGGAAGTCATAGTGGTACTGCTGCAAGCATACACATTATATATCTACTTAATTATACTAATATGCAGGGAACATTTCTCAATTTTATATTCAAGAATCTCATGATATTACTTATGGTATTTTTCTTCTCTTAGGTGGATACTTCTGCAAGTAGAAAAACAAAATTCATTTAGCATGGCTTGATTTTGACACACCTATGATGGTTCCATTGGACATGAATTTATAAATAGCTAATTAATGAATAATTGATTATTTTGGTGGGAATCAGTCTCAAGTTAATTACTATGAATTTGTATATTGACCTTGTTTCACTTTTTTAGATTTTTGAGAAGCCATCTCTGTAGTCCAAATTTTAAACCATTCAGTTGTCATCAGAGGCCCAATTGGTATTGCAGCTGTGTTTATTTAAAGTAAGTGGATCTCTTTTTTATATATATTCATTCATCTTTTGTTTCAGATTCTAATTAAGAATTTTCTCAGTCTGCTTTTTCAAAGTTGAATATCATCCTTCTAATGAAATAAATAGAAATCATACAAAAATTGAGTATATATGCTTTATCTAAGTTTACATCACTTAATCAGGCCATGAGCTTAACTCTGTCCTAGAAGTCTTTTAGCCCAAATGCTCTTTGTTGCTGTACTTAACATTTTATTTCTTTTCAAATTTTCATTTAGCATTGTAGTATACCATGATTCTCAAAAATCTTGACACATATATATTCCTTATTTTTCTAATTAAAAAGTAATGCATGATTACCAGGGTCAGCTCCAATATGTAAAGATCTTGAAAGACATAATTCTTGTTCTTACAATAAGAAAAAGCTGAGGAAGCTGAAAATCCATAACTTTTGTTAGATTTACCATTGAATTAATGTTCCACTGTGAACTAACACTCTACATCCTGGAGAGAGGAATCCTGAGTCAAGTGAGATCTGTTTACATGGAGGAGAAGGCCCTGCAACCATAAGCTGGTAGGGACACTTAAATATTTATTTTATCAAAATGATGGATGCTGAGTGTGGGAAACTTCTGATGTCTGCAGGGTTGAGAGGAAGCACACACTTCCAGGATCCCCAATTATTCCTTATGGTGAAGATCTGAGAATTATTCCTCATGGGTCTGGCAGGGAGAAGGAAAGAGTAATCTTTGTGAAATATGCCCAGAGTATTCTCCATAGCAAAGGTCTACTCTCCAAAAGAAAAAGACTCCTTGGCAGAGTCTTATCCTAGCTGGTAGGAGGTCATTTCTCAGAATCTACCATTTCTAGCCATCTCATCTCACATGCACGTGGAAGAAAGAAATACCACTGGATAAGCATTTGTAAAAGTCAGATAACTTAAGAGACTGAGATTTAATTATAAGAGTATCTAAATCTTCCTTTGACCAATAATTTACTACCATACCCATAGGGCTCCAGTACATTAACAGTGTAGATAGATGAGAGCTTAAGTTACAGACTCTCTCTGCAATGGAGTACATAAGGAAATCCAAAATCAAGACCGAAGTCAAAACAAGGACACTAAATAAATTGGAAGCCTCACGCATCTACAGCTACAAAAACATGTAACAGCCTAATCAAGGCCCCTACTAGGGAAATATACTATTGAATCATATATAGAATAAAGAACTTTTGTAAAAAATATATAAGAATTCTTATAAATGAACAGTTAGAAATCAAACAAGGTATGGACAGCCAGTTTGCTGAAGAAAATACACAGATAAAAATATAATATGAAAAAGTGAACAACATTATTTGCCTCTGGGAGAACACAGATTAAAACAACTGTGAGAGATACCATAACATATTTTTTAATGGCTAAAATTTATAAAGTTGATGTCTATTCCTAATGAGGGTGTGAAGCAAGGTGATCAAGTTGTAGAGGTTACCTTGATGTGATTGGGTGAGAATGGCACTTTACCTATATATTCTTCCTCCCCAAAGCCTATAAATTCAGCTTAATAAAAAATAAATCTAATAATTCCCAGCTAAGAAACATTCTGCAAAATGTCTAATCAGGACTTCTTAAAATATGCAAGAGGAGCCTAAGAAGCTAGAGCAACTAAAGGTAATATGGGATCATAAATGAGATCCAGGAGCATTTTTTAAAAAGCATTAAGGAAAAAGTATACTATGTAATTCTGAGTAAAATCTGAAGGTCAGTTGACAATAATGTATCAATATTGACTCATTAGTTGTAAAAAATTTACTATACTAAGTTGTTAACAATACAGATATGAGTATTGGGCTTATGGGAACTGTACAGTATCTTCACATTTTTCTGTAAATGTAAAACTTCTCTAAAGAAAAAATATTATTTACTCTTAATGAAGAAGACTATGAAATCACAAAATGTAATGTTTCCTTTTCCCCTTTCATCCTTCTTTTTATGCTATTTCTGCTGTCATATTTATACACCCTTTTGAAATCCTACCTTCTTAAATCCCCCACGTGTCTGTCACTTTGCTGTCCTGTGGGGACTTGAGCATTGCTGTGATGTTGAAAGATATGCCACCAGTAGTATAGATACCAGCACAGTCACCCTTAGTGGACAGGTTTCAGCTGAGCTTCCAGACTAAGACAGAATATGGAGAAGGACCTGCCAGCCCACTCCCAAAACAAATAGCCATTGAAAACCTTCTGAATAGCAGAGAAACACTGTCAGATATTGTGCCAGAAAGTGAATCAACCAGGTTGGAAGATACTCAGAAGACTACTGCAGAAGAGTTGCTTCTTCAAAGGAGAGTCTACCTTAATGATGGAAATGGAGTAAAGCCCCAGGAATCTCTATTTGCTGATGTGGAAAAATTCAAAAGTAGGAGGAACAATGTGGAATGACTGTAGTATGAATCTAGGAAAATTAGATATCATAGAAAGGGAAATGGACCATAAGCATCAACATTACAGGCATCTGTGAGATAAAATGGACTGGCATTGGCCATTATGAATCAGATAGTCATATGTTCTCCTATGTGGACCAAAAGATTAGAGAGAAATTGAGTTGCATTCATCATCAAAAAAGATATCTAAAGATCTATTCTGAAGCAAAATGATTTCAATGATAAAATAATATCCATATACCTAAAAGAAAAGCCAGGTAATATGACTATTATTCAAATTTATGTGCTCACCACCAAGGCAATATGAAGTAAGGGAGTATTTTTACCAGCTTCTACAGCCTGAAGTAAGTAGAACATACAATCAGGGTATACTGAGAATTACTCCTGAATAGAATGCAAAAGTGGGAGACAAAGAAGAAAACTCAGTAGTTGGCACATACAGTCATGGTGACAGAAGTGATGCTGGAGCTCACATGATAGAATTTTATGAGCTCAATAACATTTTCATAGCAAATACATTTTGTCACCAACATAAACGGTGACTACACACATGAACTTCACCACATGGAACATACAGGAACCAAATCAACTACATTTGTGGAAAGAGAAGATGGAAAAACTAAATATCAAATGTCAGAATGAGACAAGGTACTGATTGTGGATCAGACCACCAACTACTCATATACATGTTTAAACTTAAACTGAAGAACATTAGAATAAGTGTACAAGAGCCAAGTATATCCCACCTGAGTTCAGCGACTACCTCAAGAACATGTTTAATGCATTAGACATCAATGAAAGAAGACCAGATGAGTTGATATCAAAGATAGCACTCATGAGGAAAGCAAAACGTTATTTAAAAGACAGCAAAAAAAGAAAAGACCAAATTGTGTCAAAAGAGACTCTGAAATTTGCCACTGAACTTCAAGATGTTAAAGTAAAAGGAAGATATCATGAAGTTAAAGAATTAAAAAGAAAATTTCAAAAAGGAGCTGGAGAAGACAAATTAAATAGTTTAATGACATGTGCAAAGATCTGGAGATAGAAAACCAAAAGGGAAGAGCTCACTCTGTTTTTCCCAAACTTAAAGAATCTAAGAAAATATTCCTGCCTTGAGTGGCAATAGTGAATGATTCTACAGGGAAAACAGTAAGTAATGCAGGAAATATCAAAAGAAGATAGAAAGAGTACACAGAATCATTATACAAACAAGAATTGGTGGATGACCCACCATTTCAAGAGGCTGCATATGATGAGGAACCAGTGGTACTAAAGGAAGAAGTGGAAGTTGCCTTGAAGGAATTGGCAAATCACAAGACTCCAGGAATTGATGGAATACCAATAGAGATGTTTCAACAAGCAGATGCAGCACTGGAGGTGCTAACATGTTTATGCCAAGAGATTTGGAAAAGAACTACCTGGCCAACTGACTGGAAGAGATGCCTATTTGTGCCTATTTCCAAACAATGGGATCAAATTGAATGTGAAAAGTATTGAACAAGGTCATTAATATCACACAAAAGCAAAATTTTTCTAAAGTCACTCAAAAGTGACTGCAGCAGTATATTGAGTAGGAATTGCCAGAAAATCAAGCCAGATTCAGAACAGGTCAGGGAACCAAGGCAATCATTGCTGATGTCAGATGGATATTAGCTAAAAGTAGAGAATACAAAAAAAAAAAGATGTCTATCTATGTTTTATTCACTATGCAAAGGCATTTGACTGTGTGGATCACAGCAAATTATGGATAACAATTTGAAGAATGGGAATACCAAAGCATCTAATTATATTTATGAGGAATCTGTGCATGGATCAGGAGGATCTCATTCAACCAGAACAACAACAACAACAACAACAACAACAACAACAAAAACCTGCCTGGTTTAAAGTAGAGAAAGGTGTGCATCAGGGCTGCATACTTTCACCATATCTCTTCAATTTCTATGCTGGGCAAATAACCCAAGAAGCTGGGCTTTATGAAGAAAAATGCAGCATCAGGATTGGAGGAAGACTCATTAACAACCTGTGTTATGCGGATGACATAACTCTGCTTGCTAAAAGTGAAGAAGATTTAAAACATAATACTCATGGTAGCAGCAGTCAAGAAATCAAATGACACATTGCATTGTGCAAAGGTGTTGTAATAGATCTGTTTAAAGTGTTGAACAGTAAAGATGTCATATCGAAGACAAAGGTGTGGTCTCAATATGCAGACTTCCTCTGGTCTGGAATGTGCAATCCTATGGCCTCTGTCTCTCAAGTCACTGGGATTGCAGTCATGCACCACTGTGCCCGGCTGAGTTGAGTTTTTAATATTGAGATGGATATGCCTTGCTGATCCATTCTTGCCAGCCAATTTTTTATGACAAAATGCAGTTTCCAAACAAAGTTAACCAAATATACCATGGCTCATTTGTACTGTTCTTTTCTGGCTCCTGTCTGTTCTTGGGATTCATTTGATAACCACTTATGCCTTCCTATCCAAAATCCTCGGTTCTGCCTATAATATATTTTCTTCTTGCCCTAAGCATACTATACTAGTTGACATTTTTGTGGCTTTCAAGTGCTTTTTTTCTGATATCTTGTATTCTTTCATCACCATGTTCACCCTAAAACTTTCTTCAAAGTTCAGTATAAGCAGCATTGTCTTATAGTATCTTTTCCTCACATTCCCATTTTGGTGTCCAAGAGTACCTACACCTGCAGCCATAGCTCTGTGGCATCCGACCCTGTCAGATCTCAGAAGCTAAGCAGGGTCAGGCCAGGTTAGTACTTGGATGGGAGATCGCCTGGGAACACCACGTGCTATAGGCTTGGGAGATGGACCTGGCAACCCACTCCGAAAAATCAATCCGCTATCAAAAACACTATGAACTGCAGAGAAGCACTGACAATAGTGTCTCGCCTGTTGTAAGCAGGGTCACTATGAGTCAGATACTGACTCATCGGCACCTAGCAACAATAACAGAGTACCTCCATGTTTGTGTTTGTTTTTCATTACTGTGACCCAAAACCAGAGAAAGTCAGTGTGAATGAGGAAAGACTTATTTGGGCTCACAGTTTCAAAGATTTCAGTCTGTAGCTGGCTGGTCCCATTGCTTTTAGTCCCATGGCAAAGCAGAAACATCATGGCAGGTGAGATGTGGCTGAGTTGAGCTGCTCAAGTCATGGCCTCTAGGAGCAGAGAGAGCCAGGAGAGGGGCCAGAGACAAGATATCCTCTTCAAAGTCATGCTTCACGTGACCCACTTCCTCCAGTCAAGCCCCACCTTCTAATTTTCATTACCTCCCAATAATGCATGATGACTTCATCAGTGAGTTAATCCATCGATCAGGTTAGGATCATCATGATCCACTAACATCCAAAAGCTCCATCTCTGAACGTTGAACTGGAGACCAAGCCTTCAGCACATGAGCCTTTAGGACATATTTTATGTCCAAACAATAATAATGACATATCGGTTGATCGACAACAATGCTATAAACTTCTCTACCAAGCAAAGATCTTTGTATTAATTTAGATGACAATATTATTTGATTCATAGTAATATTTAATTACATGATTACTGATATGAATTTAAGTATAGCTGGTGACCCCCAAAGACCTTTACATTGTTTCCCTTTGTGATCATTTTCTAGCACACAGAAAGTTTTCAATAAACGCTTAAAGAACTCAATTGAAGTACGTTAGGTGGTCAAAAGAGATAGTATATGCCATCCATTATATAATCATGATTACCTCTCCATTCACCCACTCCTCTACATGGTTTTGTAGGATAGTAGAAGGCAGAAGTATCAGGTGCATGCGTGCAATTACAGCGATTCAGGAGGTGGAATCAGGAGGATTACAAGTTCAAGGCCAGAGGTGGTCTGCGTAACTTAGTAAGATTCTGTCGTATGATAAAAAGTAAAAAAAATGGGTTGGAGTGCAACTTAGTGGTAGAGTGCTTGAAAACCATGCATGAGGCCCTGGGATCAACCCTCCAATACCAAAGAAAAAGTTAGAATTTAAGTGTATGATTTCTGGAGAGAAATTTCTGGCTTTTTTTTAACCCATAAATACTGTTTGTGATTTAGTTTCTTCAACTGAAAAATGAAGATATTAACGGCATTCTTTTTACTTCATTTTTGCAGTACAGGGGCTAAACCAAGGGCCTCTGGCATATTTATGTGTGCTCTACTACTAAGCTGCACCTTCAGCCGTTTTTATTTTTTAACTTGAGACAGAATCTCACTAAATACACAGGCTGCCTCTGGCGTTGAACTTGTGATCCTCCTGCTTTTGCCTCCTGAGTCACTGGGATTACAGGCGTTTGCTCTCATGCTCAGGTAATAGTATCTATTTTGTATTTAATGTTACACCTGCTGGCAATTATTACAGAAAAGTTTGCATAACAAGTATCCTATTCTTCAAATTTGTTCATGTAAATTAAACACTAGATGACTAATATGCACTTCATGCTACTTGGCAAATACTTAGCAAAAATATACTGCAGCATAAGCATTTAATTAATAGATGTTATCCACTTTTTTACTCCCTATTATTCTAAGGGAACTAATTTAAGCTTCTGGTAGGATGACAATAAAAGCTCTGCAATATAAATATTGCTAAATAGAAATATAGTATCAACTTCCCAACAAAATGTGGGCATCCATTGTTTGCCGCAACCACATCGTGTTTGATTGGGTGGAAGATAGAAGAAACTAAGGCTATTTTACCTAAATGAGGAAGCATATTCTAAATATGCTTTTTAACTGAAAAAATTGATGTCTGTATTCAATACTTTCAAAACTTTCTTTTCTACTTCCAGTGGAAGATGGCAGATTAGAGGCAGCCTCTCAATGATGCAGTAAAACAAAGGAAGCAGAATAGGAAAGAGTAGACTCTATTCCAAAAAAAAAAAAAAAAAAGATTGAAAAACCACAGTAACCACAAAGGAGATTATAGGATGTTCTCAGAGTTCAGAACAGAACAAAGCATGGAGGAGTGGGCAGGACACTTCTCCAGCCACAGATCCCTCTTGTTGTTGTTGTTGCTAGGTGACATCCAGTTGATTCCAGTTGATAGTGACTGTCTTAGGGTTTTCAATGGCTTATTGTTTCAGGATTGTTTTGGGAGTGGGATACCATGTCCTTCTCCTGTTTTTTGTGGTGCTGGGTATTGAACCCAGGGCCTCAGAGAATGCAGAGCAGCACTCTACCAACTGAGCTAAACCCCAGCCCCTGCAACTACCTGTACGGCAGGGTAAACAGAGCTCTCATCCCAAAAGGTCCATGACCGGGACACCATCTTGAAAGGGAACCTGTTATGTGATAATGAGCTACTCTGTTGGTCTGAAAACAAAGGATGATCACTGGAGAGGGAGCCATGGGTTAACTTGCTAGAAGCGCAGTGTGTGACACAGGGGCTGGTAGACTGCTGAAAATAAGTGAAAGGTACAATGCTTACACACTGAGAGGTTCAGGCAGCAGAAGGCTCAGGTAAGGGGAAACGGATGCTAACCCCAACCCCGGGAGAGGAAACAACTCCATCTCCTCAGAGGAACTTGGGAGACTGGCAACTCTGAGCCACGGCCAGGAAAAAGACTCTATCCTCAAATGACCACTACCTCTTCCTAACAGATTCCAATATTAGAGGCTACAAAAAGAAGCCACTCCAATACTGTATCTTTTTATTTTTTATTTTTTCCTGTTATGCTGGGGATTGAACCCAGGACTTTGTATAGGTCAAGTGCTAAGCCACTCTGCAGTATCTGTAGCAAGTTTCTTATTCTTGCTTAGAGATAGTATCTTATTAAACTTTATAAGTTGCCTCTGGCCTAGGGTTTAAGATTCTCCTGCCTCAGCCTCCCAGGGCAGTGGGGTTGCATAGGTGCAACACAATATTTGGTTTTTTAAATTTTTCTTTTCTCTTTTTTTCCTTTTTTATTTTTTCCTTCCTTCTCTCTTTTCATTGTTAATTTAGTTTCCTCATTTCTCTTTTTAATAATATACTTTTTATCTTTTTTTAGTTTTCTTTTTTTATCATTTGCTGCCTGTCTTTTCCTATGTACTGTATTTTTATTATCAGTTTTACTATTTTTAAAAAATAGAAATATCTTAAACTGTTTACTTATTGCTCTTCTTATATTTATGTAATTATGTTTTCAGATTTTTTTTCTTGTGCAATAGAGATTTTTTCTTTTCTCTTCTCTTTTCTTGACCTCCTCCTAACAATCATTTCCTTCCCAGATCTTTTCCCTTTCTTTTATGTAACCCTAGTTGTATTATTCTTTCTCCCCCTTCTCCCCTCACCTCCCTTTTATTTTAGGTAATTACTACTTGTGTTATAAGTTAGACCCAACTCCATGGCACCTAACAACAACAATTATTTTTACCTTCATCATAAATATTTGTAACTTCATAGCTTATTGCATATTTTTGTAATCATTTCTATTCTATGGGCATTGGTGGTATAGTAGTTAGCTTTAACTGATTTTAAGTGCATTTTTATATCTGATTTGGTTGGGTGTTATACCAGTTATAGTGTTTTGTCTTCTCTGGCCGTGGTTCTGAGGATTATGATCTCAAGCGAAAGCTGCTCATTAAGAAGATCACCAGATAAGAGAGAAAGAGATTGCCATCCCTACCCATGGGCAAATCACAAATCAGAAACAGAAGAACCAAGAAGAAGCAAGGCAATATTTCTCCTCCAAAAGACCACAAATCCTTAATTATTGAATCCAAAGATATTGAAATAGCTGAACTGTCAGACAAAGAATTAAAAAATCTACTTGGAAAAAGTGGTCAACAACTTCAAAGAGGATACAATAAGCCGGTGAATGAGGTATGAAAATAAATACAAGACATAAGTCAGAAAACCACTAATGTAGAAGAAAAAGTCATAAAAACCAATGAGAAATTCAGCAAGGAAATTGAGATTTTGAAAAAAAACAATGTAAATGTTGAAAATTAAGAGCTCAGTAAATCAAATTATACAAACACAGTGAAAACATCACCAGTGGACTAGATTAGACAGAAGATAGCATATCAGGGGTGGAAGAGTCCAACTCAGAGTGACCCAATATACAACAGGATGAATCACTACCCAACACTTTGTCATGTCTGGTACTACATCAGTGCTTCTGTGTTATTCACAGGGTTTTCAATGACTAATTGTTTCAGGATTGTTTCGGGAGTGGATTGTCATGTTCTTCTGCCAAGTTCTCCCATTTTTGCAGTACTGGGGATTGAATGCATGGCCTCAGCAAGTGCAATGCAGGACTCTACCAATTGAGCTAAACCCCAGCCTCAAGATGTCAATAATATAAATTATATGTACAGTTGTACCATTAATATATTTTAGAGAGACATTCATAAATACATAATGTTTTAGGTATGCATACCCTGTGGAAAATATTGACTATATTACCATTTAAAAATAATATATTTTAAATAAAAAGGAAACAGAATCCAAAATAGAAGTTTGCTGTTGTTGTTAGATGCCGTTGAGTCAGTGTCCTATTCATAGAAACCCTATGTAAAACAGATGAAACACTATTGTTCATGTTTCTCTGCTATTCAAAGGGTTTTCAATGGCTGATTATTTTTTGGGAGTGGGTTTCGAGGTCAAAATAGAAGTTTGTAGCCTGTATAAATGAAGATAGTTTTGAAATGTAAGCAGTTATCTCTTGAATTAATTAAGCCAAGGTCCACCTGAGAAATGAGGGCTTAGCTGCCTTTACATTTTTGCAGGAACAGTAGGAAATTGGAATCTAAAAAGGAAAACCCATCAGATATATACTGTTGTTGTTGTCAGGTGCTGTCGAGTCAGTGTCCAACTCATAGTGACCCTACATAAAAGAGGTGAAATACTATTGTTAGTGCTTCTCTGCTATTCATAGGGTTTTCTTTTTTCTTTTTTATTAGAAATTTTTAATGTACATCATAATGTGATTCATTTTGACATGCTTTTCATTGTGGCAATTTTCATATATGCAATTTGATAAGCATTATTCATATAGGTTACCCTGCAGATTGATTTTTAGGAGTGGATTACCACTTCCTTCTCCCAAGCCTACAGTATCTGGTGTTCCCAGGAGGACTCTCATCCAAGTACTAACCAGACACAACCCTGCTTAGCTTCCCAGATTTGACAGGATGGGATGCCAGGGTGGTATGGCTGCAGGCTCAGATACATACTAGTATTTAATTGAATTAGATATAGAAAACAGAATACACACACACATATTGATAGCACAAACAATTAAGAACATTTAGTGTATTCTTATAACTTTCCACATCTAGATTTGGTAATTATATATCAGTGTCATATATTTTGGGAGCTACGCTTGGTAGCTCTCTGTTTTGGAGTTATAACTGTGGCACAGATATTTTTTAGTTTTACAGTAATTAAAATAATTTTATGTCAATGTCAAGTCATGGATATTATAGACCAACACCAGCAAATTAATTGGAGAAGAAATAGTTGTTCCAAAAATGGTTGTTTAACTCAATAATAAAAATGATGAACACGATTTTGTTTTACAAATCACAGTTGTGCTTAATCTGCTAACTTCTATTTTTAAGCTATTACTATTATTGCATATGAATTTTCCCATGAACTCATAATCCATGCCATGTTAACCTTTAATGAAGTGAGCACATTTTATCTTGTTTTATGAATGACTATACTTAGTAAGGGGCTGGGATTTAGCTCAGTAGGTAGAGCATGGCTCTACAGTCTCTGAGGTCTGGAGTTTGATGCTCAGCACTGCAAAAATGGAAGGATGTAGCAATCCACTCCGGAGGGAATCCTGAAACAATCAGCCATTGAAAACCCGTGTGGGTCACTATGAGTCAGATATGACTCGAGGGCATCTAAACACAACAACAACATACTAGTAAACAATGATTTTTTAGTTTGAATCAACTAACTGAAAGAAGTTATGGCCTAGGAAAAGAGAATTGTGAAATACTAAGAGGAAGTCATTTCAGTGTTGTCTTCAGTTACAAATTGCTCAAATCTTGTGTCCTCTGGCCTTTGAATTTTTGTGGAAAACATGTATTGTTGAGGCACAGGACATTTTAATATAAACTAATACATTGTATGTGAAAAATCAAATAGAATATCAACTGCAAATTAATAAAGTGAAACAATAAATTAAAAAGTAGTAGAATATAATAATCTCACTCTGGAAATCATATAAAAATGGGAAATGTAAGTTGCTGAAACATAGTTACTAAATTTTCAATACAAAATTGAGACAACGTCCATGAAAAATCATTGTTACAAACAAAATTACAAAGGAAACAAGATTCAAACTATGAAAGGATTTCCTTTTAAACACAATGTTTTAAGTAAAATAAAAATATAATTAAGTAAATAATATACACATATGCTATACTGTTCAAATGTCTCTATGGAAATTACATACAATTATCAGTTAGCTTTTGGGTAGTCTTTGATACCTCTTTCTAAATAGTGTTTGCAGAAAGAAGATAATAATTAACCACATGGAAAGTATTTGTGAATATTCCAATGAGGAATTGTGTGTTACTTTTCTTATGTTTTTATTTTATTATTATTTCAATTTACAGAAAAGTCACAAGACTATTTCTTAGACTCTGATAAGCCCTTTATCCATATTTCCTAATTGTTTATCTTCTGTCCCAATTATGTTATAATTCTATCTTTATTTCATCTGTGCATATGCATATTTTTTCTGATTTTCTTGAAACAGAGTTGAAGATACTGTTCTTTTACTGCAAAAATTTCAGTGTGTATTCTGAAGAGCAAAGACATTTTGTTATAAATAGCTCAATTCCATAGTCAAGTAGTATCATTATCTAATCCAGAGTTCATATTCAAATTTCATGAATTGATATATGAATACATACTATGACAATTTTCCCAATCAAGATATAATATAGTACTACAAAGTATTATGGTCTTTAGACTCCTTTAACATGGAAGAGTGCTCTGCATTTTTTGTAGATTTTGTGCTTGACAATTTGAAAAGTATAGTCATTTTATATAAATAAAATAAAATAGAATCCTCAGTTTGGATTTGTCTAATATTTCCTCATATGACATTAGGATTTTATATCTTTGGCGTTCTCTTGGGGCATTATAACAGAAGGCCCAGCATTATTGATGCTAACTAACCAATTTAGTAAGTTCTGCATTCATTAGGTTTCTCCACAATAAATTCACTATGCTCTTTATTATAATTAATATCTAACTTATATAAATATACTTTGACTATAACTTATGTCTATGTAACCATTCTGTCCCTCATCTAAATTTAGCTACTAACTCTATAAACTATTTATCATCTTCCATCTCCATCATTTTTTCCATGATCACTAGAATTTGACTGTAAAGAAGAAATTTTATTATTTTCCCATTTATTTGCTTATTTATTTAACTCAGATTATCTTATTCAATAACTTATAATTCATTATCATCATTGTTTACTATCACTATTTACTTAACTTGTCCCAAATGTGACTAAGCATGAGCCCCTTCAAATTAAGTCCTGTATCCTTTTGACATGTCCCCAATATTCTCTTGAGCATTTGACTTAATTTGTATTACATGAAGATGTTCCAGACTCATTATAGGTATCCTATTCTAAAGCTTTGAGATTCAACCACTTTTCTAGGTATCTTTGCTTCATTTTTCTGGAAAATAATGTTTAGAAAACAAGATCTATGCACTAATAGTTTTAATTGCTGTATTAATGTCAGCTATTAGTTGAAAGAATTAGGAAATGTATGTAATTAGTTGAAAGAATTAGGAAATGCGTGTGCATGTGTGTTCATTTAATACATGTAGATAAATATATTCTATTGGTACTATAGAATGTACATAATACGTGTATTGTATATTGTGAATATGGTATATACAAAGTTCGTTTATATGGATAACTTTCAATTGCATTCCATTAACACAGGGTAAACTCTAGTCTTCTTTCTATACTTGCAACTTGTTCTTTCAGCAGTGATGCCTGCCTTCCATTATTCTCAATATATTTATTAACTTACTAAGTCTAGAATACATACAGGGTACTTTCAGAATTTCTACTCCATACCACTGTGAAAAGCAAACTTACAAGAATTCAAAATGTTTTTATTTATAGGTAAAATTTATATAGATTGAAATTCAGAAATCATAAATGTAAAAATAAATCTATGGATTTTGAAAATGGAAATACTTGCAAAGGCCATAGTCCTATGAAAATTTAGAATATTTATATTCATACAGTATTGTGGAATAGCACAGTATGTACTCTTTGTTGTTTGGCTTCTTTCATGTAGTATAATGTTGGTAAAATTTGTCCACACTGTTGCATGCATTAGGAGTTTGTTCCATTTTACTGCTGATTAGTATTCCTTTGTATAATGTACAACTAATTTATTCATTCTCCTCCTAATGAACATGTGGGTTGTTTTCAGCATTTGGCTTTTATGAATAAAAATGCCAAAATCATTCTTTTAAAGTCTTTTTGAAGACATATGTTTCTTTTTCTATTGGAAAACACCTAAGAGTAGAGTTAGTGGGTCATATGGTAGGTATAAATTTAACTTTGTAAGAAATTGCTACAATTTTTTTCTAAATGGTTGTATCATTTGTGTAGTCAGCAGCAATGTAAAAGTATTCCATTTGCTTCAAATCTTCACTGACATTTGGTATTTTCATTTGTTAAATTTCAGAGATTTGAGTGGCTGTATAGAAGCATTTAAAAATGGTTATAATTTGTTATTTTCCAAACGTACTGGTTATTCTTAGTCATTTTATTTTCTTATAGTAATTCTATACTGTGTCCTAAGAAATATTTGGCTACCTCTACTTTGCCAATATAATATCATTTGTTTGCTTTTAGAACTATTATGATTTTAGCTTTGGCATTTAGGTTATGATACTTCTTTAACCAATTTTTATGTTTGATTTTGGGTAGATTTCAATCTTCACATTTTTCCATATGGATATTCAGTTGATCTAGCTTCATTTGTTGAAAAGACTTGCCTCAATGATTTGATATGATGCTTTTGTGGAAATTCAACTGCACTGTGTAAATGTGGATCTATTTCTACATTTTCCTGTCTATTCCATTGATGGAATTCTTTTTCATCAAAGAGATCCAAACTGCCCTAATTTCTGTAGGTTTATAGCAATTCTTGAAGTTGGATTAAGTTCTCCTAATTTTCCCCCAAGAATTTTTTGGCTATGCTAGGTATTTTGCATTTCCAAATAAATTTTGAATCAGCTTTTATATGTCTTCAAGAAAAGCCAGTTGTGATTTGCATTGGGATTGTGTTCAATCTATAGATCAATTGGAGGAAGGTGGAAATTGAATATACTATTAATTTTGAACCCTCTAATCCACAACAACAATCAACAAACATGGTATATTTCTCCATTGATTAAGATTGTGTTTTTGTTACTTTTCCTTAGGAATGTTTTGTAGCTTTCATTGCAGTATTTTGCTATGTTTGTTACTGTTTCATGTTATTTGCATACTATTGTACACAGGATTGATTTTTAAATTCATATTGTATTTATATGCTGCTAGTATATTAATCTTTTAACATGCAACTCTGCTAAATTCACCTACTAGTTCTAGCAGTTGTCTCAAAAATTCCTTGTGATTTTTTATGTAAACAATTATGTTATCTACAAGTCGAGACAGATTTAATTTTTCCTTTCCAATTTTTGTTTGTTTTTTTTTCTTCTTGCCTCATTGGCATTACATGAAATAGTACTAGTAAAATCAGACATCTTTGCCTTAATACCAATTTTATAGAATATTGTTCAATATTTCACAATTATGCATGATATTAGCAATAGATATTTTGGGTATGCCTTTATAAGATGGAGAAAATGCATTCTCTGCATCAATTCAGAGGATTCCAAGCTATTTTTTCTTCAGCCTGTTAATATAGTGAATTATAATAATTGATTTTCAAATGTTAAAACAACTTTGCATTCCCTGAATAAATCCCATTTGCTCAGTATATATTATCCTTTTTATATGTTGCTGGCTTCATTTTGCTAACATTTTGTTAGGAATTTTTACATGTTTATTCATGAGGGGTATTAATCTTTCATGTTTTAAAAAATATTTTCTGTGTCAGCTTTTGAGTAACGTTGGCCTCATGAAATGAGCTTAGAATGTTCTCTCCATCTCTACTTTTGGAAAAATTTACTATTAAGATTGCTATTTGTAACTTTCTTTGTAGAAGTTGAATTAGATAGTGAAATTACTCAAGCTTTGCATTTTCCTAATGAAAATGTTTTGTTTTTATTTTATTAAATAATAAATTTTACTATTTTGAGATATTTGTGCTAGTCATATTTTCTATTTCTTCTAGTGTTTGTTTTTGGAAGTTGAATTTTCTCAGGGATTCATCCATTTAATCTAAATTGTCAAAGTTATTTATTAAATCTATTAATAATATTGTATTCATATTCTATTATCTGTAAAATCTGTGGCAAGATTCCACTTTCTTGTATTGGTGGTTTGGTCTTTCTTTTCTTTTCTTTTCTTTTCTTTTCTTTTCTTTTCTTTCTTTCTTTCTTTTTTCAGTACTAGAGTACATGATGTGCAAGCTCTCTACCACTGAGCCACACACCCAGCCATTTTTTATTCTTTTATCTTCAGACAGTTCTCGCTAAGTTACACAGACTACCTCAAGTCTCAAACTTGTGATCCTTCTGCATCCACTTCCTGAGAGGCTGGGATTATAGACATGTGCCACCACAGCTGGCCCACTTGTTTTTTCTTTATTGTTTTTCCTAACATTTTGTCAATTTTGTTATATTTAAACAATTTTGTTGTTGTTAACATTCTCTATTTTGTGTCATTTGTACTCTTAGTATTTTCTTTAATCTAAAAATTTTTATAACTAATTTGTTCATCATTTAAATATATTAAATTATGTTAAACTATATTAAATTATATATTATATATCAAATTATATTAAATACATTTAATCTCTTCTTATATAAGCATAAAGATATGCAAACATTTTTCTAAGCACTGATTTAGGTATTTTCTCAAAAATTGGTATATCATATTTCATTAACATTCTTTTAGAGATATATTCTAATATCCTTCATTTGTTTTGACCCGTGGATTATAAACTTTCTTATGCTTTAAGGGGACTCATAATTTCATGTCCACACCTTCAATTTTGTTCTTTTTATTGTTTCTACAACCTTGTCAAAATTCCACATCTGTTTATTTATTATAACCACTGTTTCTGTTAAAGCCCTGATTTAGGCCTCGATGTGACTTTGTAACAATCACTTTAACACATTTCAACACATTTTTGTTGCTGTTTTGTTTATTTATTTTTGACAGTCTAGATTATGTCAAAGTAATTTTATTAACTGTTTTTGTCCTGAACAAAGGACACATTTTTATTGCTTGCTTCTTTGAATAACTACTAACTTCTTACTATTGTTTGCTAGATAATATGAACTTTGTCTAGCTAAAAGTTTATATTTTGTATTCTTTCTTTAGTAAATGCTGTGCTTTATTCTGGTAGTCAGTAAATTTACTAGGGAACAGCTTGATTGTTTAGCATTTTATCTTTTAGCATTCTTAGGTTGTGCCTACAACCAGGACTTACTTTAGGATAAAGGAGCCATTCTAAAGAGAGAACTCTCTGGATTAATTATGTGCCTCATATCTTCCTGGAGATCTCTTTATGCTAGACAGTAAGAAAGCCGATGTCTCCTGTCACCGTGATATCTCCAGGCTCCATTCAATTCACAGGCACTCTGTCTCAGGTCTTATAAAATCTTACCCCACTTATATTCATCATTGTTTTTAGATAAATGTGATGAAATCCTTATGTGGGCTTTGGTAACTCTATTGCTATCTGGCTCAATTTTCTCTAATTTATTATACTCAAATGCCAGTAGTCCTAGTTTCAACAAACCTCTACCTTTGCCTCTTCAAATCAGTGGAATATTGCTGTGCTTCTTTCTTTTGTTTTAACATCTTTCTACATAGGGGGTCCAAATGTTGCTTAGACTGTGCTTAGGTACAAAGTCAGAGCAATTGTGAATCTCGCCTTGTGTAGTTCCTATTTCTCAGGGATCACATCCCTATATTGTGTGTTATGTAATATCTAGAAATTGTCTTATTATTTACTTTGCTTTATTTTATTTTATTTTTATTTGTAGCATGGGTTTAACTCTAGTATTAGTTATTCTCTTATGACCAGAGGTGGAAATCCTTGTATTATTCTTGGGCCACCAAATAGATTTCATCTAGCAATTCAAACAAATTTTAGGAAGGCCTCAAGATTTGATGATATAAATATATGAAAATTAAAAGCTTAAAATTAGAAGGAAAATATACAACTAACCAGAGTCATAAGTCTGCAACCCTTAAATTTCACTAGTAAAGACATTGATTTTTATGTTCCTAAGGGACTTTTTGCCTGTAGCTGTACCACTGTGGCATCCATCCCTCAGATCTCAGAAGCTAAGCAGGGTGGGGCCTGGTTAGTACTTGGATGGGAGACCACCTGGAAATAGCAGGTGCTGTAAGCTTGGGAGAAGTACCTGGCAGCCCACTCCCAAGAAAACAATCAGCCTTTGAAAACCCTATAAACAGCAGAGAAGCACTAACAATACTGTTTCCCCTTTTGTACATAGGGTTGCTATGAGTCAGCGACCGATTTGATGGCACCTAACAACAAAAACTAGGGAATTTTTAACAAGCTCATTTCTTCTTAGTAGAAATTCATTATTCCATGTATAGTTTCTTTTAAAATAATTTTCTTTTATTATATTTTAAAGTTCAGTTTAATTCATCTATTGTTTAGTCCATTAATAGTGTTTTGTAAAGAATAAGCTAGTTACACTTGGAATCCAATCCCATCAGATCTCCAAAGCTAAGCAGGGTCAGGCCTGGTTAGTACTTGGATGGGAAAGCACCTGGGAACACCAGGTGCTGTGGGCTTGAGAGAAGGACCTGGCAACCCACTGCTAAACATCAATCCACCATTGAAAACCCTATGAACAGCAGAGAAGCACTGATAATAGTGTTTCCCCTGTTGTACAGAGGGTCGCTATGAGTCAGATATAGACTTCATGGCACCTAACAACAACAAATACTTAGATTTTAAGTTTATTGGCATATCTCAATTTTTAATCATATAGTCATTCAAATATGCCCACACTATTTATGAGTTAATCCATTCTTTTCCCACCTGATTTTGAAGTAATTAATTAATTTAATATATATTTGCTAGATACTTGCTATGTTCTAATTATTATTCAAATATATTAATGAACAATGATCCTGTAGATCTTTACATTGTAAGGGATGGAAACAGATAATAAACAAAGTACTTACATAATTTTTAGGTGATTTTAAAAAGTAGGTAATCCTCAACCTTAAATAGTATGGTTAGAATAGTCTTCTTTGAGAATATGACAATTGAGTTCATATCTGAAGTTGTTGGATAAGTACACAGTCTATTCTTACAGCAATTCCTTTTGTTTGAATTAATGTAGGTATGCAATATATGATATCTAGTCATGTAAATTTCCCTTTATAATTTTATTCTTTTTCTAGCATTTTATTCGCTATAATCATTCATAAATCACTTCCAGATGATTTTCATAATCATCATAAATTTCTGATAGTCCTTTTGGATAATAATTAAATTTGAATTCTGTCTAAACTAATTTCCAAAAAATTTACATGCATAGATTACTCATACTTCTACTATGAGAACCAGGAATGTATGATGTGTGATTAAAGAATATAGTGAATATTTAAATTAAAAAATTTATTACAACGAAAGACCCAATTGCCATTAGTCCCCCTCAGAATATTCTCTCTGGCTTCAAACAGACTTATCCCATTGTTCTTGTCAATTTCTGAAGCATTTCTGGAAGTTCACTTTTGTGAATATCTTTAGTTGTACTCTTGTGGTTACTTAGATGCCTTGTCAAAATGTTTCCCTTTCATGATAATTTGGACTTTGGGGAAAAGCCAGAAGTCACACAGTGCCAGACCAATGAATGAGGTAGATGAGGACACATTGTAATGTTTCCCTACCAGAAGCTACCAGATATTTCTCTACCAGAAGCAACATATGACATGGAGCAATGTCATGATGGAGGATGAATCTGAAGCCTCATTTATTATAATAACATTTTAAAATTTAAAAATTTACTATATTTTTATCACATCTTTGTATGTTCATTCTTACAAGCATTTCTATATCTATTGATTACATTTTGTTGCTTTCCTCTTAGATATACATTTCCATTTCAGTTAATCTCCAAGTATAATTTTAGTTGATATTTAAAATGTGAGTCCTTGTGCCTCCACTTAATTTTCAGCTTTGATATACAAAATTTATTGGGTGACTTTGGCAATTTACCATTTCCAATATATTTGTTAGTTTACATTTTGGCTTTCAGAAATTCTGAAAACAATAGCAATAATTTTTTTTATTCCCCCTATGTTTTTTTCTCTGCCTAGTTGTTGAGTGTCTATTCTTCTTATCTTGTTATATAAAGTCTGACATAAAGCATAATATCAAAAATAGTGATGACTTTTGAGATACCTTTTTCTCAATTGAAGTAACTTTGTAAATATATTTTAATATGCATATATATGGTATACAATATGATGTTGTTTTATAGATAGTAAAATGTTACTGTAGTAAAGCAAATTAACATGTCCATCATCTCATATAAATATCCATTCTTTGTTGTTTTTGTTGCAGGAGCACCTAAAATCTACTTTATTTTGTAGAAATCCAAAATATAGTATGGGGCTGGCATTTAGCTCAGTTGGTAAAGTGCTTGCTCTGTGTACTCGGAGGCCCTGGATTTGATCCCCAGCACCACAAAAATGGAAGAAGGACCTAGCAGCCCATTCCCAAGACAATCCCAAAAGAATCAGTCATAGAGAACCCTGAGAACAGCAGAGATGCCTTGATGTAGTCTTGGGCATGGCACAGTGCCAGGGAGTATCTCATTCTGTTATATGTAGGGTCACTATGAGTTGGACCCAAACTGATGGCACCTAACAACAACACAACAAAATATAGTATAATTTCATTTTCCTTACCTATAATCCTTCTATCTATATTAGATCTCTAGACTTGTTCAGACTATCTACTACTTTGTATGCTCAACCTCAACATCTCTCCATTTCTTGTTTCCTACCCAATTGCCTTAGTTGTTGTCAGTGCTTCTCTCCTATTCATAGGGTTTTCAATGGCTGATTGTTTGGGGAGTGGGCTACCAGGTCCTTCTCCCATTTTTTGTCGTGCTGAGGATTGAACGCAGGAGCTCATAGTGCACGAGAAAGCACTCTACCAACTGAGCTAAACCCAGCCTCCACACCCTTAGTAGCAACTGTTTTATTCCCTGGATCTGAACATTTTCCCTCCCTTCCTTTCTTTAGATTCTACATATGTAAGATCATGCAATATTTTTCTGCCTTTGATTTACTTTACTTAATCTAATGTCATCCATTTTCATCAATGTTACAGCAAATGGTAGGATCACTTTCTAAGTATCAATACTCTGTTGGTTATCTATATCATAGTGTCTTTACTCATGTATTAATGGACATTTGGGTTATTTTGATATCCTGGTTATTGGGATAATACTGCAATGAATCTGGTCATTTAGATGTCTTTACAAAGTGGTGATTTCATTTCCTATGGGTCTGTACACTGAAGTGGGATTGCTGGGTCATTTCAAAGTTCTGTTTTTAATTTATTTAGTACCCTCCATGCTGTTTTTCCATAATGGCTGCACCAATATACATTTCTGCTAACAGTGTACTGGGGCTCCATTTCCTCTGAAATGACTTTAATACTTTGTCCTTAATAATAATTTATATAGTGGGTAGCATGAAGTAGGTAAAAAATATATAATATATAGTTATTATCCCATATTATGTTAAGAGCGCGCATCCTTCTATATTTTTACTCTAATGTTTTGTTTTGATTTAGTGAGGAATAAATATAATGTGATATCAAATTATGTCAGATATCTTTTAAACATACACCAAGATCAATATATTGTATTTGTTCATAACATTTTTGAAAAATAGACTTTGGGAATTAACTAATAATGATGTATTTAAAAAAAACACAAGTTTGTGATTATTGGCTTACATTTTAT
>VMDO01018907.1:0-41060 GCA_007922755.1 Pedetes capensis
GGGAGGGAGGGAGGGAGGAAGGAAGGAAATTTTAAAAGGAAAAGGAAGTGGCCTTGTCTATAAAGCAGATGGATATAGGAAGAGTCCCCTTAGGGGGCTGCGGGAGCAAGCTGTAGTGAGGGCAGTCAGAACCGGGGCAGGGGCCCTGGAAAAAGAGGACCATGTGATTCCTGAGCCTGTGAGAGAAAGAGGAAGCAGGATGGGGAGAGGTGCAGGGAAGGGATCCACAACCACTGCCTTCCACGTCTCTGACTGACCTGAGCGGCACAGGAAGGGAGGAGAATCACAGCGGCTTAGCCAAAGATGAAGTAGCCAAGTGTGGAGGGTGAGGGTGCTGCTGGAGACAGAGCGAGCAGCCTGAGCAAGCCCTGCAGGGAGCAGTGCCCGCTGGAGCCAAGGGACAGGGCTGCCTGGAGAGCAAGAGCAGGGGACAGGAGGCCGCAAGATCGGCACGTGATCTAACATGAAAGAGAGTTTAGAACTGACGACTATAACTATGGCAGAGAAATGGGAACTCTCAGTGGCAGAGTAGATGCCATAAAGAAAACTACCATCCTAGCTTCCACTCTGGTGGCACTTCTAGGAGAGATCTGTTGGGTTTTTTAGCAGTCCGTGGTATATTTGGGAGAAGGACCTGGCAACCCACTCCCAGAAATCAATCCGCCATTGAAAACCCTATGAATAGCAGAGAAGCACTGATAAAGTGTTTTGCCTCTTGTATGTAGGGTCACTATGAGTTGGAAACTGACTCGATGGCACCTAACAACAACATGGCATATTCAGTATTTGTCTCCAGCACCATAATTCAAAAGCATCAGTTCTTCTCCTGTCTCCCTTATTCAATGTCCAGCTTTCACACCATATGATGTGACTTGAAAATACCATGGTATGAGTCAGGGGCACCTTCGTCTTCAGTGTGACATCTTTACTTTTCAGCACTTTAAAGAGGTCTTTTGCAACAGCTTTTCCCAGTGCAATGCATCTTTTGATTTCTTGACTGCTGCTTTCATGGGTGTTGACTATAGAATGGAGTAAAGCAAAATCTTAGACAACTTCAGTCTTTTCTCCATTTATCATGAAGCTGTGTACTGACTCAGTTGTAAGGAGTTTTGTTTTGTTGATGTTGAGGCGCAATCCATATGGAAAGCTGTGTTCTTTGATTATCATCAGTAAATATCTCAAATCTTCTTCACTTAAAGCAAGCAGAGTTGTGTCATCTGCATAATGCAGGTTGTTAATAATTCTTCCTCTAATCATAATGCTACATTCTTCTTCATAAAGCACAGTTTATCAGATTATTCGCTTAGTGTAGAGATTGAAGAGGTATGGTGAAAGGATACAGCCCTGACACACACCTTTCTCAACTGTAAACCAAGCAGTGTTTCCTTGTTCTGTTTGAAAAACTGCCTCTTGGTCCATGTATAGAATCCTCATGAGTACAATTAAGTGCTCTGGTATTCCCATTCTTTGCTATGTTATCCATAATATATTGTGATCCACACAGACAAATGCCTTTGAATAGTCAACAACATAGATAGAAATTTTTCTGGTATTCTCTGCTTTTGGCTAATACCCATCTGACATCATCAATGGTATCCTTGGTTCCATGCCCTCTTCTGAATCTGGCTTGATTTTCTGGCAGTTTCCTGCTTATATCTTGCTGTGGTCACTTTTGAATGATCTTTAGCAAAATTTTACTCCCATGTAATATTAATGATATCATTTGATAGTTTCCACATTCAGTTGGATCCCCTTTCTTAAGAATAGGCACAAATATGGATCTCTACCATTCAGTTAGCCAGGTAGCTGTTTTTCAAATCTCTTGGCATAAACAAGTGAGCACTTCCAGTGCTGCATCTGTTTGTTGAAACATCTTGATTGGTATTCCATCAATTCCTGGAGCCTTGTGTTTCCCCAATTCCTTCAAGGCAGCTTCCACTTTCTCCTTCAGTACCATTGGTTCCTGATGACATGCAACCTCTTGAAATGGTTGATCATCCACCAATACTTTTTGTATAATGACTCTGTGTATTCCCTCCATCTTCTTTTGAAGTTTCCTGTTATTTTAATGTTTTCCCTTAGAAATCCCTCACTACTGCCACTTGAGGCTTGATGCTTTTCTTCAATTCTTTAAGCTTGAGAAAAACAGAGCACGCTCTTCCCTTTTGGTTTTCTATCTCCAGTTCTTTGCACATGTCATTATATATTTGATTTTGTCTTCTTGAGCTGCCTTTTGAAATCCTCTGTTCTTTAATTTCATCATGTCTTCCTTTTACTTTAGCTGTTTGACATTCAAGGGCAAGTTTCAGAGTCTCTTCTGACATGTAATTTGGTCCTTTTTTCCCTGTCTTTTTAATAATCATTTGCTCTCCTCATGAATGATATCTTTGATGTCATGCCACAACTCGTCTGGTCTTCTATCATTTGTGTCTAATGCGTTAAACCTGTTCTTGAGGTGGTCTCTGAACTTAGGTGGGATATACTCAAGGTCATAACCTGACTCTCATAGACTTGTTCTGAATTTCTTCAGTTTCTGTTTGAGCCTGCATATGAGCATCTGATGGTCTGATCCAGAGTCAGCACCTGGTCTTGTTCTGACTTTTGATATTGAGCTTTTGCATCATCCCTTTCCACAAACATAGTCAATTTGGCTCCTGTAGGTTCCATCTGTTGACTTCCATGTGTATAGTCACTGTTTATGTTGGTGATCATATGATCTCCAGCATTGTTTCTGTCACCAAGGCCATATTTTCCAAGTACTAAGCTTCTTCTTTGTTTACAACTTTTGCATTCCAGTCACTAGTAATTATCAGTATATTCTGCCTGCATGTTTGGTCTATTTCAGATTGCAGAAGCTGGTAAAAATCTTCCCTATCTTCATTTATGGCCTTACTGGTGGTTGTGTAAATTTGAAAAGTAGTCATATTAACTGACCTTCCTTGTAGGCATATGGATATTATTCTATCACTGACAGCATTGTACTTCAGGACAGACCTTGAGATGTCTTTTTTGATGAAGAATACATTCCCATTTCTCTTTAATCTGTCATACCTGACTTGTTGTTGTTGTTAGGTGCCGTCAAGTCGGTATCCGATTCATAGCGACCCTACATACAGCAGGTGAAACACTATGGTCAGTGCTTCTCTGCTGTTCATAGGGTTTTCAATGGCAGACTGACTTTTGGGAGGGGGTTGCCAGGTCCTTCTCCCAAGCCTACAGCTCCTGGTGTTTCCAGGCGGTCTCCCATCCAGGTACTAACCCAGCCCGACACTGCTTAGCTTCCGAGATCTGACGGGATCGGATGCCACAGGGCTATAGCTGCAGGCCATCATACCTGGCAGAGTAGACCATATGATTATCTGATTCAGAATGTCCCACACCAGTCCATTTCAGCTCACTGATGCCTAGAATGTTGACCTTTATGTGCTTTGTTTCCCATTTGACAATTTCTAATTTTCCTAGATTCCTACTACATACATTCCCCATTCCAATTATTAGTCGATATTTACACCGTTGTTCCTCCTCCTCTTGAGCTGGATCACCTCAGCAAATGTAGTCCCTGGGGCTTTACTCCATTCCTGTCATTAAGATAGACTGTACTTTGAGGCGGTAACTCTTCTCTAGTTGTCTTTTGAGTTTCTTCCAACCTGGGAGGCTCATTTTCCAGCACTATATCTGACAGTGCTTCCCTGCTATTCACAGGGTTTTCAATGGCTAATTGTTTATGGAGTGGGTTAGCCATGTCCTTCTCCTTAGTCTGTCTTAGTCTCGAAGCTCAGCTGAAACCTATCCACTGTGGGTGACCCTGCTGGTATCTGAAATACCAGTAGCGTAGCTTTCAGCAGCGCAGAGACCTGCAGCCCCCACCACACAGCAAACTGACAGACACTTGAGGAACTTGGCAGATTAGTGACTAAAAATGTGTGAAATGACATACATTGGCAGAAACAGGATGCTCAGTGACCATCACAGCAATTAAACACAAAGAAGCCCGATTTGGGGTGCATTATATTCAGCCTGTTGGCAATCAAAGGCAACAGACAGCCCCAGAAAGCAGCAAAACGGAAGTGACGTAAAACGCTGTAAAATTAACCGTTCAGTTTGTGGCTGACTTCTCTTAGAAACCACAGTAGCCAGAAGGAAGCAGAAGAAAATTTCAAAATGCTAAAAGGCAAAACAGAAAACCATCAGCTGAGACATCTACATTCAGAGAACGCTGTGAGAATGAAGGTTAAGTGAGTCCATTTTCAGCTAAGGCAGAGATGAACAATGGTATGGTCAGCAGGCAGCTCTGAGAAGTTCTTGGAGAAGAAGGTAATACTCAGGGGAAACTCAGCATTGAGCCTGGCATGGTGGCGCACGCCTGTCATCCCAGCGTCTGGGGAGGAGGAGACGGGAGGATCACAAGTTCGAGACCAGAGGCAGTCTGCATAACTTAGTGAGACCCTGTCTCAAAAAGTAAAAAAAAAAAAAAAAGAATAGAAAGCATTGGACACAGTAAATAGTGAGTAAAGGCCTAAGGCATCTTTATGACTTGTCCACCTTGATTTCTTTATAAACTCACATTCTGTTATAACCAAAATGAAAACAATATTGATGTCGTGTACAGAGTACTGGCAACAGCATGGGTGTGAGTAAGGAGGTAAAGGCTTGGCAGGTTCTGTATTTCAGAGAAATGGGACATTTTTCACTGTGGGCTGGGAAAATGGTATATGTTATAACTCTGGACAACCACTAAAAGCTAGTGTAAAGAAATACAGACACAACTGGTAAATTGGGAAACTTTTTAGCTTGATGCCACCCCATTTGTCTATTTTTGCTTTTATTGTTACCAGCATTTTCAGGGTTTTACACCACAAAATCATTGCCCTGACCAATGTCACGAGCTTTCCCTATGTTTGCTTTTTATTTTCGTGGTACCTAGGAGTTGAACCCAGGGCTTTGTGCATATTTGCAAGGACTCTACAACTGAGCTGTACCCCCAGCCCTTTTTTACTTTTCATCTTGCAAGAGTTTCTTAGTAAATTACATAGGGGGCATCTGGCCTCGAACTTGTGATTTTTCCATCCCTCAAGTTGCTGGGATTGCATGCGTGCATCACCACACCTGGCTTTCCTTTGTTTCTTTCTACTAGTTTTATAGTTTCATAGTAAGTCTTTGGGCTGGGATTTAGCTCAGTTGGTAGAGTGCCGCTTTGCAGTCTCTGAGGTCCCAAGTTCGATTCCCAGCACCACAAAATGGGAGAAGGATGTGGCAACCCACTCCCAAGGCAATCCCCAAACAGTCAGCCATTGAAAACCCTATGACGGTCTCTATGAGTCGGACACAACTTGACGGCACCTAACAACAACAACAAGTAAGTCTTTAATCCATTTTCACTTGATTTTTGTAAATGGTGTAAGGTAGGCTCTTGTTTCATTTTTCCGCATGTGGACAACCAGTTTTACCAAGATCGTTTATTGAAGACACTGTCTTTTCCCTATTGTGTATGCTTGGCACCTTTGTTAATAATCAGTAAATGTGTGGATTTATTTCTGGGATTTCCATCCTGTTTCATTGGTTGATACATCTGTTTTTAAGCTAATGTCATGGTGTTTTGGTTACAGTCGCTTTATAACATATTTTGAAATCAGGGAATGGGATGTGTCCAGATTTGTGCTTTTAACTCAAGATTTGTTTTGACTACTTGGGGTCCTTCATGATTCCAGATGAGTTTAAGGATTGTTTTCTATTCCTGTGAAAAATGACATTAAGAATCTCCACAGGGATTGTATTGAATCTGTAAATCACCTTGGGTGGCATGAACTAAATAATACTATAATTCAGCATGTTAAAATCTGTGAGGTGTAGCTGATAACAGCCATAGAGGCAAATTGTTTACTTTAATGGTTTTATGAGAATGGGTTGAAAATATTATATCAAAGACCTAAGCTCCCACAAGCTAGAAGAAGAAAAGCAAATTAAAGCCAAACCAATTATAAAGAGGAATAGGAAAGAAAATAACATAATCAAAATGAATGTAATATACACAGAATAGAAACAATGGTGCTAAACCCTGGTTCTTTGAAAAGGTCAATAAAATTAATAAACATATTCAGTTTGATCAAGCGAAAAAAGAAAAGGCATAAATCTCCATTTCCAAAAAGAAGGTAGGGATAACCCCAGATCCTACCATCCTATTAAAGCATGACCCATCATGCTACTGAACAAAAATAAAATAACATTAGGAACAAACTTTATACTAATAGGGTTTGTTGTTGTTGTTAGGTACCATTGAGTCAGTATCTGACTCATAGCAACCCTACGTACAACAGACAAAACACTATTGTCAGTGCTGCTCTAATATTCATAGGTTCTTCAATGGCAGATTGATTTTTGGGAGTGGGTTGCCAGGTCCTTCTCCCAAGCCTACAGCACCTGGTATTCCCCGGCGGTCTCCTATCCAAGTACTAACCAGGCCCGACCCTGCTTGGCTTCCAAGATCTGATGGGATCTAATGCCACAGTGCTGTGGCTGCAGGAAATAAGGTTTAGAACACGCTGAAAAAAAAATAACAATGTATCTGTCATGCTATGGGGGCTTGCATGTTGCTATGATGCTAAAAGCTACCCCACAAGTATCTCAGATACCAGTAGGGCCACCCATGGTGGACAGGTTCCCGCTGAGCTGTGACTAACACAGACTAGGGAGAAGGATCCAGCAGCCCACTCACGAAACAATTTGCCATTGAAAATCCTATCAGTAGCACAGAAGCACTGACAAATATAGTGCCAGAAAATGAGGCCTCTAGGCTGGAAGGCATTCAAGAAATTTCTGAGGAAGAGTTGACTCCTCAAAGTAGAGCCAACCTGAAACCCCTGGGACCTCCTTTTGCTGATGTGACATGACTCAAAATGAGAAGAAACACAGTGACTGTAACAATGGGCTCAAATGTAAAAAGACCATGTGCACTATACATGTTGTTGTTGTTAGGTGCCGTCAAGTTGGTATCCGACTCATAGCGACCCTCATGGGGTTTTCAATGGTTGACTGTTTTCAGGATTGCCTTGGGAGTGGATTGACAGGTCCTTCTCCCATTTTTGCGGTGCTGGGAATTGAAATCGAGACCTCAGAGACTGCAGCACAGCGCTCTGCCAACTGAGCTAAATCCCAGCCACACTATACTTAGGGTTACAGTAAGTCAGACTTGATTCTCTGGCACCTAGCCACGACAAAAACCCCAAAATATAACACATTGGCATTTGAGGAAAAGAGCAGTAGGCAGCTAGAGATCTAGCTCAGTGTCAGCCCTGAAAAAAAAAGAAAGAATAAAGAAAACAACAATAACATCAAAAGCAGGACTTTGCTGACTGTCTCCTGCCTTCTCCCTCAAAGCAGTTTACCAAGAAATTCTCTGGCTTCCTAGGAAGCAGGTCATAAGGCCATTGCAGAAGTGCCTCCCTTGTACCCAGACAAAGGGAGTGCTTTTCTTGGAAGACAGGGGACACAGAAAAGGCAGAGCACACAGGTGTTGCTAAGTCCCCCACTGTGCCAACATCAGGCAGCCCTTGTTCTGTGCAGCCCTGTTTCCCACCATGGTCCGCTCTTCATCAAGCTGGTGCATAAAAAACCACACATTTCCTTGTTTCTTTGGGTCTTCACCTCAGAAGGCTCTTGTGTCACTTTATCTATATCTATATCTGTATCTATATCTATCTAATATATGTATATATATGTATATATACACATATATTATACATATATAGTTGTATATATATATTTTATATAACAACAACAACAACTATATATATATGTATACTATATATATAGTTATATATATATTGTATACATACATATATATATATATATATATATATATATATATATATATATATATAATGTTGTTGTTAGAGTATTAGTGCCTTCGAGTCAGGGCTGACTCATGGCGACCCTATGTACAACAGAGCAAAACACTCCCCGCTTCTCTGCCAGGCACACGATCTTTTTATGTTTGAGCCCATTGTTGCAGCCACTGTGTTTCTTCTCATTTTGAGTAGTGCCACATCAGCAAACGGAGATCCCAGGGGCTTTATTCTGGTCATTAAAATAGACTCACTTTGAGGAGGCAAGTCTTCCCCAGTCATTTCTTGAATGCCTTCCAGCCTGGGGGGCTCATTTTCCAGCACTATATTTGACAGTGCTTCTCTGCTATTCACAGGGTTTTCAATGGCTGATTGTTTTGGGAGTGGGCTGCCAGGTCCATATGTGTGTGTGTGTGTTGTGTGTGTGTGTGTGTGTGTGTGTGTGTGTGTATGTGTGTGGATATATATATATATACACTGAGGAAGAGTTTTGAGTCCTCAAAGTAGAGTCAACCTGAAGCCCCTAGGACCTCCTTTTACTGATGTGACATGACTCAAAATGAGAAGAAACAAAGTGGCTGCAACAATAGGCTCAAATGTAAACCATATATATATACACACATACACACATACATACATATATATAAATATACATATTATGTATATTATGTGTATGTATATACATGTATATGCATTATATGTATAACATACATATATGTATATGTATGTATGTATAATATACATATATATGTATACATATAATATACATATATAACGTATATACATATATAATAAGGCTGCCCACTTTTCTCTTGTTTAGTTTGTTATAGTTGCCTCAGTGCAGATGTAGCAATGGGTGGCAAAAGAAATATTTTCTTCCCTACCCTACTTAGAAACTTTTACAAGTTATACCACATAGACAGACTTCTTGAATGTCTCATGTTATCAAAACAGACCTAAGAAAAAATTAAAAAAAAAAAAAAACTTAAGTAGCTTTGTACCAATTGAAGTTTGTGATTTAACGCTTTCCCACAAAGAAAACTCCAGGCCCAGATGGCTTCACTAATGAGTGATATCAAATGCTTAAGGAAGAAATATACAAATCCAGCATAAATTCTTTCTGAAATTACCATGGAGTACAGTAGAACATTTCCCTACTCAAATTATGACAACATTACACTTTGACTTCAAACTCAGGCAAACAAACTGCAAGGAAAAAGAACCAAGACTGATAGCCTTCATGATCATAAGTGCAAAAGCCTTTAGCAAAATATTAATAAATTAGAACCAATAATATATAAAATAGTATAGTACAACATATAGTAACCAATGGCACTTATCCTATAATACAAGCCGGCTTCTCATCTAAAAATCAGTGAACATCTGATGACTTCAATAGCTGCAAAAAAGCATTTTATAATAGGATTTTTAAGAACCTTTCATGGTAAAACTCAATAATTTAGCAATAGAAGAGAACATTGTTATTGTTGTTAGGTACCGTCGAGTCAGGTCCACCTCATAGTGTTCCTCATAGGGTTTCCCATGGCTGATTGTTCTAGGATTACTTTGAGAGTGGACTGCCAACATACTCAAACTTATGAAATTTGTCTTTGAAAAAAATTACAGCTAATTTCAAACTCAATGGTGAAATGGTCAGTGCTTTCTGCCTAAGATTAGGTAGGAACAGGTGAAAGACATTCTCTAACATTTTTCCTCTTTAGCATTGTACCAAAGGTCCTAATGCATGCAATAAGGCCTGAAAAGAAGGATAAGCAGATTTGAAAGGAAGTGGGCCTTTCTTACTTGCATGACTGATTTTGCATATTAAAATCCTATTAGGAATCTCTTTTTTTTAAGTGGACTAGAACTAAAAAGTACACTGAGTAAAGTTGTAATCGACAAATTAATTATACTTTTAAATAGTGAAAGCTAACAAATAATAGTTAAATAATAACTTCATTTATAATAGCATAAAATGTTATAAATTTTTGGGATTGATTTATTAGCATTAAAAACTGTATACTGAAAACTGCTAAAGTTGCAAAGTGAATCTGAGAAGATACAAATAGAGAGGTAAACCTTGTTTGTGGATTAGAGGGGCCAGTGTTTCTAAGGTGGCAGCTCTCCTCAAAATGAACTGTGCACTCTCTGCAGCAGTTCTCCTAATGCAAAATGCTTTTTTCAACAAGATGATTTGAAGATTTAAATGAAAAGCCAAAGGATCTAGACTAGCCAACACAATTTTGAGAAAGCAAAACAGAATTTGAGGCTTAGACTATTTCATGTCAAGACATGCTAAAAGCTACAGTGACGGTACAAGATGGTATTGACATAAGAATAGACATGCAGGAAATGGAATGGAATAGAAAGTCCAGAAACAGAGGTCCATACATAAATATTCAACTGATTTTTGACAATAAAAGCAGTTATAAAGAAATCCATGAGAAAAACAGTCATGTCAACTATGTGCTGGAATCGTGGAATTGTGTGCTGGAAACTGGCCAAGAGTAAAAATATCCTATGAACATCATATGCTGCTCACAACATAACTATTAGTCGATTGTAGGCCCTATTGAAAGAGATAACATTATTATAGTCCTAGAAGAAAGCATAACCTGGATTTAGCTCAATTGGTAGAGTGCTGCTTATGTGCTCTGAGGCTCTGGGTTCAATCCCCAGCACCACAAAAACAGGAGAAGGACCTGCCAGCCCATTCCTGAAAATAATCTGCCATTGAAACCCCTATGAATAGCAGGGAAGCACTGGCACAGTGTTGGGCCCGACTCAACTGCACCTAACAACAATAGAAGAAAGTATAGAAGAAATTATTCTGATATTGGGGTAGGTAAAGATTTCTAGAGGCACAAAACCATCAGTCAAAGAGAGAAAAATATTAATAAAAATGTTTTTCTTTTCAGAAGATGCAATTGAGAAAATAAAAAGGGACGTCACACCCTGGTAGACAATCTCTTAAAACACACATGTAACAAAAAGTTGTATCAAGAACTCGATGATAAATTAAAAAAATTAAAACTGGGCAAAATATTTGAATAGATACTTCACAGGAAACTGCACATTGAAAGATACCGAAAGATACCACTCATCATTGCACAAATATAAATGAATCTCATGGTACAAATCATTATAATCATTGTACAAATATAAATGAATATCATGGTACAAATCATTGTAATCATTGTACAAATATAAATGAATAAATGAATTAAAACCTCCTGGAGCCTCCACTACACACGCGTTAGAGACCACTCCAAGTGAAGGCAAGGAAGTGGGGTGCTTGTAACTCTTACACAGTTGCTGGGTAGAATGCAAATTAGTACAGCCATTTTGGAAAACAGCCGGGTAGCCTTCTAGAAGGCGAATGTAAACCCAGCCATTCCAAGCTTTGATATTCACTGGAGAGAAATGAAAATGCCTCCTCCCCTTCCCTCACCTCTTCCCCCTCTCCTTTCCCCTCCCTCTCCCACTCCATGGCCTTAGTTTCCTCCCTTTTGGTTTCAGTGTCCTTCTTTGTCCGCCCGGTTTCCACATAGGAGAGAAAACACGGGACGCTTGTCTTTGTGCGACTGACTTATTTCACTTTGTATGATAAAAAATTAAAATACCTGGGCACCTTTCTTACGGACCTAGTTAACTCTTTAGTGCCTTTTGAAACAGGACATTGCACATCTGTGGTCTGAGGTTAACTCCACTGGCATGATGCACATAGACAAAATTGTCTTGGTGCCTTTGCTCAAAAGCAGCAACAAAAAATGACTCATTTGATTTGTATATCTAAGTATTACCAGTCAAAGAAAGGAAAATAGTTTCCCCTAAATATCTATTGGTAAATTTGGCAATAAACTCTTGAATGTAACTTATATAATGTGTAAATTGGATTTATCTGGAAACTTGTAGGCGATGAAAATTTCACTATATAAATAAGTTTTTCTTTTCATCCTAAAATCTTGATGTCGTTACATCTCTTGTTGTTGTTGTTAGGTGCCGTCAAGTCTAGTCCAACTCATAGCGACCCTATGTACAGCAGATCGAAACACTTCTCAATTCTGTGCCAGGCAAACGATCCTATTTATGTTTAAGTCCACTGTTGTAGACACTGTGTTAATCCATCTGGTGGAGGGTTTTCTTTTTTGTCGTTGACCTGCCCCTCTCCCAAACATGATGTCTTTCTCCAGGGATTGGTCCCTCCTGACTACATGTCCGAAATATGTAAGTTGAAGTCTGGCCATTCTTGCTTCCAAGGAGCACTCTGGTTGCACTTCTTCTAGAACAGATCTGATATATGGGGGGTTGTTAGCTCTGTCGTTGTTGTTGTTAGGTGCCGTCGAGTCAGTATCTGACTCATAGTGGTCCTCACAGGGATTTCAATGGCTGACTCTTTCAGGATTGTCTTGGGAGTGGATTGTCAGGTCCTTCTGCCATTTTTTCGATGCTGGGAATTGAACTTGGGACATCAGAGACTGCAGCGCTCTACCAACTGAGCTAAATCCCAGCCCAAATCTAAGGGGTTTGTTTTCATAGAGAATACACGTATTTTATCTTAAGTTTGAAAGCCTGTTGTTGTTGGGTGCCATCGAGTCATGTCCAACTCATAGTAACCCTCATAGGGTTTTCAATGGCAGATTTTCTCAGGATTGCCTTGGGAGTGGGTTGCCATGTCCTTCTCCCGTTTTTTTGGTGCTGGGAATCGAACTCGGGACCTCGAAGACTACAGTGCAGTGCTCTACCAACTGAGCTAAATCCCAGCTTGTTAGATCTAAACATACTTAAATCATAATAACTTTGCTTTTTGCTTAATCCAGTCTGCACATTCCTTTCAGTAATCAATGATTAAGTGTGAAATACCTTTACCACCAAACTGTCTCAACGTTACCACCTCCGTCGGAAAGATGTCATTTCTCTTCTGTCTATGGTGTGTGCTGCCTCTCCACCAATAATTCTGCCTCTCAGGACCTGCCCTTTCCTTCACAGCAGGGGTCCATTTGCATCCTCATGCATACTGCTTAGTATGGGATTGACTAACTTTCTCAGGGAATCATTAAAATATTGATTGCTTATATAAAAAGATATGGAGGGACCTTATAACACTAAAGACAGAATTACCATATGATCCAACTATACCACTTCTAGCAATACATATACAAAGGAAGACAAATCATCATACCACAGGGACACCAGCACTTCCATATTTAATGCAGCACTCTTCACAATTGCAAAGGTGTGGAGTCAACCAAGTTGTTCATCAACAGGGAACTGGGTTAAAAAATCGTGGTACGCATACTCAATGGAATATTATTCAGCATTAAAAAAGTATGAATTATGCCATTTGCAGCAAAATGGATGGAACCAGAGAGTATCTTTTTAAGTGAAATAACCCAGGGTCAAAAAGAGAAATAACTGCATGTTCTCACTCATATGCAGGAGCAAATCTACCTTACAGGGAAAAAATTATACACAACTCCCATGCCTCCCATACCTCCCATCTCTCTCTCTCTCTCTCTCTCTCTCTCTGTCTCTCTCTGTCTCTCTCTGTCTCGGTACGTGTGTGTATGTTGTTGTTGTTCTTAGGTGCCTTCAAGTCGGTATCCGACTCATAGCGACCCTCTGTACAACAGGGGAAACACTATTGTCAGTGCTTCTCTGCTGTTCATAGGGTTTTCAATGGTGGATTGATTTTTGGGAGGGGGTTGCCAGGTCCTTCTCCCAAGCCTACAGCATCTGGTGTTCTCAGGTGGTCTCCCATCCAGGTACTAACCAGGCCCGACCCTGCTTAGCTTCCTAGATCTGACGAGATCGGATGCCACAGGGCTACCGCTGCAGGCGTGTGTGTGTGTGTGTGTGTGTGTGTGTGTGTGTGTGTGTATGTATGTATATATGTATATATATGTGTGTATATATATATACATATATATGTATATATATATGTGTGTGTGTATATATATATATATATATATATATATATAATGTACAATCATACTTATCTAAAAATGCAAAATACAAGGGGATCCTATATGAGGGGAGAGGGGACTGGTGGGAGGGAATGGATAATGAGGAAGGGAGGTGGGGAGGGGGAACAATGTAAATAGTTAAAGAAGGAGAGAAAAATGCAAAAGAAAGGATACAATACTACGGACATAAATAAAGGAAGGAGAAGGAAATCAGTCGGGGTATAACCCACAGTTGCACATGATTATCATTACATGTTAATTAACTTTTTTTTCTTTTTTTTCATTTATTCTGTTCGGTAAAATGTTGAAGGAGATGGAAGTGTGAGCAAAACTGATTTAATAGTTGCATAATGGACATATCAACTGACCTGTTTCTCTGTGCCCCACTAACGTGTATAAATACAACACTAATAAAAAAGCCCAGAGTCATTGATAGTACGATGTATAGATTCAAAAGATATTTATGGCAGTGAAGCCGCAGAGTCCTCCACCAGAAGTGAGGGGAGCTTGCGGGCAAGATGGAAGTCAGTTCGCAGGCTATGGCTGTAGGCACATAGGGGTGCATTAGACTCACTCCGAAGTGTCAGGCACAGAAAGCTGGTGCCTTTCCTACCAACCGTCTGTCTCCCCCATGGTAGCTGATTTCCGTGTCCATGCCTTGTGTTCTACCAGAGAAAGTTCTGGCACATTCCAAAGAGTTTGTGGGTGCACCTGCTGTGCTTTCTGTCTCTGTGTGGGGCGGGGAGGCCTTGGAAAGAAGCCTCCCAGGAGAGCACATGAAGCAGGGCCAGACATATTCACTGGGTTCAAAGGGCTCTTTGATGGGGCCGGGCAGGGTGGCGCACGCCTGTCATCCCAGCGGCTTGGGAGGCGGAGGCAGGAGGATCGCAAGTTCAAGACCAGAGGCAGTCTGTGTAACTTAGCAAGACCCTGTCCCAAAAAGTTAAAAAATGGGCTGGGGGTGCAGCTCAGTGGTCCAGCAGTTGCAGAGCATGCAGGTGTGAGGCCCTGGGTTCAAATCCCAGTACCAAAAAAAAAAAAAGCTCTTTGATGAAAAGCTGCAGGTCTCCCTTTCAGAACTCGTCAATTCATGTCACACGAGTGCCCATCAAAAGCCAAGCCCAGCTTCTGGATGGTTCATGGTTCTTTTTTTATTTCTTCTCTCGTAGATAAAGAATTCATCTACAGAGAACGGAAAGGCAATGTTATCCTGCGGAATGTTGAGACAAATAATTCTACAGTGCTGATAGAAGGCAAGAAAATTGTAAGTACTCTGTCTAATGATGAGGATCATCTCAGTTTTTTCCCCCTGCAAGTCAGTAAAGCAGAAAATGACTTTAGGCTTCAACTTTTAGTATAGCTAAGGAGAAGCAGTGGGCATGACCAACTAAAGATAGCATGAAGACAGAAGCCACACTAGTTTAAGAAGATGGAAGCCTGCCTTCTCTCAGCATTGGGGCAAGTCTTCTGCAGGGGCCGGAAACAAGGGTTGCATACCGTATATAATTGAAGGATAAAGTCCTAAGGCTTTTATGCATTTCCAGAACAATTGCGATAATGCCCACAGAATACCAGGGGGGAACTTGCTCAATCTCATTAAGGGGAAAAACCCTGTCCTTGTGCACAGGGGCTATTAACTTAGGCCCTGTGATTGTGCCCAATGATATTAAGTGATGTATATGGTTTTAAAAGCCTGCAGCTGTAGCCCTGTGGCATCCGATCCCATCAGATCTCGGAAGCTAAGCAGGGTCGGGCCTGGTTAGTACCTGGATGGGAGACCACCTGGGAACACCAGAAGCTGTAGGCTTGGGAGAAGGACCCGGCAACCCCCTCCCAAAAATCAATCTGCCATTGAAAACCCTATGCACAGCAGAGAAGCACTGACAATAGTGTTTCCCCTGTTGTACAGAGGGTCGCTATGAGTCGGATACCGACTCGAAGGCACCTAACAACAACAACAACATGGTTTTAAAATGAGTACCGAATTGGTCTGAATGCCACTGGTTTATCATCTTGGGAAGCTTGTTTTCCCTAAGCCTTAAATGTCACCAAGGTTTTGGGTTTGTGTATAAAGATAGTGGAAACAATGACTGAAGTTATGTGCTAAGAACTGATTGCAACAGGACTAACTTTGTTTCTTTAAATACAATGTATTCGCGCTCAGTATTAGGAGAAATCATTCTACCATTCTAAGGCATTGATCATTTTCTCATGTAATGTAGTGGGGGTGGGGGTTAAAGGAAGAAGACAAGGCTAAATCTATGTAAAACGCAAGACCTGAAGCAGGACAAGAATTTTGAGTTGGAACCGTCACAAAACATCGCTGGTGTTAAGTGTGACATGTAGAAATCTCAGACTCCAATCATCTGGAGTGAGAAGAGACTCTAGAAAGCATTAGCTGGTCCCTGGTGTTGCAGATGAGGGTTTGAGCCCAGTTCGGGGGCCAGCTTCTCAGAGTCCCGCAGGCAATGGGTGGCCAGGCCTGGGAGCCCTGTCAGAAGAAAGGATGTCCTTATCTTCAGGTCACCTTGTCCCTGGACACATAGAAAGCCTGCTTCTCCTAAATGACATTCAACTGACTCTATGCTTGCTTCTATTTCATTTCTTTTTGCTGTAAAGATACCTTTTTCATAGACAAAAGTTCACTGAGTGTAGTACTTACTAAATGGATCTTGCCCTTGGGTGAACTGGTGGAAGGGAGGCTGTGCACTCTTGGATGCTTAGTTGTTATTGTTGTTGTTAGGTGCCGTCAAGTCGGTATCCGGCTCATAGCGACCCTCATAGGGTTTTCAATGGCTGACTGTTTAGGGATTGCCTTGGGAGTGGGTTGCCAGGTCCTTCTCCCATTTTTTGTGGTGCTGGGAATTGAACTCAGGATCTCAGAGACTGCAGCGCAGCGCTCTATCAACTGAGCTAAATCCCAGCCCTTGGATGCTTAGAGCATTCCCAAAATAATCACTTTACTGAATTAAATCACATTCCATTAGGAAGGCCCAGGGGGAATGAATATCCCTAAGCTTTTCCATTTGCAAAGCCACCCCTGGTAGAATGACTCCCTTAAGAACATCTGATCCAACCCTCTTAGAAACACTTGTCTTGTTGTTGTTAGGTGCTGTTGAGTCGAGTCCGGCTCATAGCGACCCTATGTACAGCAGATCGAAACACTTCTCGATTCTGTGCCAGGCACATGATCTTATTATATTTAAGCCCATCGTTGCAGACGCTGTGTCAATCCATCTGGTGGAGGGTTTTCCTTTTTGCCATCGACCTTCCACTCTCCCAAACATGATGTCTTTCTCCAGGCATTGATCTCTCCTGACTACATGTCCCAAATATGTAAGACGCAGTCTGCCCATTAGAAACACTAGAGATGCGAAGTCTTTTCTAACAGTAGTCTGTCCCGAGGAGAACTTGTGCTCCTGGTTGCAGAGGGTGAGCACACAGGAATGTCTGCGTGCCCCGGGCTCCCGGGAGGTCTGTTCAGTCAAAGCCCTGTGTATAGCTGCAATAGTAAGCACAGAGGCACGAGCTGCCTTCCCTTTCTCTAGGCGATAGCTTGCGTCCTGGTGGATATTTTAACTGAACTTGTTTGAGCCAAATAATAAGGTGACTTCAGAACCCACCTTCAGAAAGGCCCTCCGCTCACACTCAGCTGCCTCATTCTATATCCAGCCATCTTTTTGCCTTACGATAGCATTTATTGGGCACAGGTTCATCTACAAACATTTTTTGGGCACGTGATGTGAACCACCTGATCAACTCATAATTCTTCTTTCATGTTGTTGTTGTTAGGTGCCGTCGAGTTGGTATCTGACTCATACCGACTCTCATAGGGTTTTCAATGGCTGACTGTTTCCGGATTGCCTTGGGAGTGGGTTGCCACGTCCTTCTCCCATTTTTGCGGTGCTGGGAATCGAACTCAGGACCACAGAGACTGCAGCACAGCGCTCTACCAACTGAGCTAAATCCCAGCCCGAAGAAAACCCTTACAATGCGCTTAATATGGGCACTAAGACCTCCCAGGGCAAGGGTCCACAGACAAGAGGGGGGCATTGTGGCCGGTAGGGTAGCGTGGTTATTCAGAGCAAGCAGAGAATGGGGAGTGGGTGGGGAAAGAAGGCACCAATAGCAGGCAGAGGAGGGGGGAGCTGGCTGCGACTGCCAGGAGCTGAGCAAAGCTTGGGGGTTTATAGGGCAGGGGAGCCTTGGTGAGAAGCAAAGTGGGGGGCTTCCGAAAGGGTGTGTTCTTCTGTCCAGTCCACAGGCAGGCCGGGAAAGTTCTCACTTTGACCTGGAGAGCATTTTTTTTTCTTAAGTACTTGGGGTTTGAACTCAGAGCCTTGCACATACCTTGCAAGTGTTCTACCATGGGGCTGCAGCCCCAGCCCATTTTTATTTTCTATTTTGAGTCAGGGATTTAGCTCAGTTAGTAGAACGCTGCGCTGCAGTCTCTGAGGTCCCGAGTTCAATTCCCAGCACCACAAAAATGGGAGAAGGACCTGGCAATCCACTCCCGAGGCAATCCCGAAACAGTCAGCTATTGAAAACCCTATGAGGGTCGCTATGAGTCGGACACAACTCGACGGCACCTAACAACAACAATTTTGAGTCAGGGCCTCACTAAGTTGCACAGGCTGCCCCTGGCTCAAGCTTGCGATCCTCCAAACCTCTGCCTCCCGAGTCGCTGGGAAGACAGGTGGGGGCCACTGTGCCCAGCCTCAGGACTGGCTTCCTTTAAAATGTTTTGGCCACCTGCTGTCAGATATTATTTTGGCCTTGTAGCCTTGTATGGTTCTTTGTTCTCTCCAGTATATTTTGCTGAATTTAATGAAATGATTTCACAGGGGCTGTGATTCGTATGGCACTTGACACTTTTCCGGCAATTCTTCTAAGACATAATGAGCAACAGTTCTGGAAAGGATGAGGTGTTTTGCCTTTGCTTGAAATTTAGATAGTTAAAGCCGAAATAGTCCTTAGATAGTATGTCACTATCCCACCTGTTCTTTTCTTAGATGAAAAAGCCAAGAACTTCCATAAACAACTCCTGCTTAACCTTCACTTACCATCGTGTTTGTCTAGTAAGGTCATTTCAGAACAAATCACTGTCGACTATGATGCTCACACTTCATGTTGTTGTTGTTGATGTTAGGTGCCATCGACTCGAGTCCAACTCAGTGACCCCATGTACAGCAGATCAAAACACTCCCTGATTCTGTGCCAGGCACATGATCTTATTTATATTTAAGCCCATTGTTGCAGACACTGTCAATCCATCTGGTGGAGGATTTTCCTTTTTGTGTTGTTTACCTGCCACTCTTCCAATATTATGTCTTTCTCCAGGCATTGATCTCTCCTGACTACATGTCCAAAATACATAAGATTCAGTCTAGTCATCTTTGCTTCCAAGGAGCACTCTGGTTGCACTTCTTCTAGGACAGATCTGTTGGTTCTTTTGGCAGTCCATGGTATATTCAATAGACGTCTCCAGCACCACAATTCAAAGCATCAATTCTTTTTCTGTCTCCTTTGTACAATGTCCAGCTTTCACAATCATATGATGCCACTGAAAATACCATGGCATGAGTCAGACGCACCTTCATCTTCAGTGTGACATCTTTGCTTTTCAATACTCTAAAGAGATTTTTTGGCCACAGCTTTTCCCAAAGCAATGCATCTTTTGATTTCTTGACTGCTGCTTCCACAGGTGTTGATTGTAGAACCAAGTAAAGCAAAATCTTGGACAACCTCAATCTTTTCTCCACTTATTATGAAGTTGCATACTGGCCCAGTTGCAAGGATTTTTGTTTTGTTGATGTTGAGTTGCAATCCATACTGAAGGCTGTGATCTTTGATCTTCATCAGTAAATGTTTTAAATCCTCTTCACTTTCAGCAAGCAGAGTTGTGTCATCTGCATAACGCAGGTTGTTAATTAGTCTCCCTCTGATCCCAATGCTGCATTTTTCCTCATAAAGTCCAGCTTCTTGGATTATTTGCTCACCATATAAATTGAGGGGCTGGGATTTAGCTCAGTTGGTAGAGCGCTGCGCTGCAGTCTCTGAGGTCCCGAGTTCAATTCCCAGCACCGCAAAAATGGGAGAAGGACCTGGCAATCCACTCCCAAGGCAATCCCGACACAGTCAGCCATTGAAAACCCTATGAGGGTCGCTATGAGTCGGATACCGACTTGACGGCACCTAACAACAACAACAACAACAATATAAATTGAAGCGATATGGCGAAAGTATACAGCCCTGACGCACACCTTTCTCAACTTTAAACCAGGCAATGTTTCCTTGTTCTATTCAGACAACTGCCTCCTGGTTCACGTACAGATTCCTCATGAGTACAATTAGGTGCTCTGGTATTCCTATTTTCTGAAGTGTTATCCATAATTTGTTATGATCCACACAGTCAAATGCCTTTGCATCGTCAATAAAACATAGATAGACATCTTCCTGATATTCTCTACTTTCGACTAATAGCCCCCTGACATCAGCAATGATGTCCCAGTTCCCCGCCCTCTTTTGAATATTACTCACACTTCACCTGGCCTTTTTATTGATAACACCAGTGGCAACAAGAAGTAGAAAGACTGGTGTGATGATTTATTTTATCATTTAAGTTGTTCGCAGTGTTTAGAAAGCAACTTGACCATACATTTCAAGAACAAGAAAAATATTTACCCTTTTGAGTTACTCCAGGGAACTTTTCACAAGTAAATACTTAAAAAACTACAATGTTGCAGCATTAGGATTGCAAAAATAACTGAAACTAGGAAAATGAGATAGATAAATTAAAAAGATAAAATATGATATAGTCATTAAAATAACAGCTATGAAATATTTATGCCTGAAGCTGCACCACTGTGGTGTGTGATCCCTTTAGGTCTCAGAAGCTAAGTAGGGTCAGGCCTGGTTAGTACTTGGATGGGAGACCACCTGGGAAAACCAGGTGCTATAGGCTTGGGAGAAGGACTTGGCAACCCCCTCCCAAAAAACAACCACAATTGAAAAACCCTATGAATAGCAGAGAAGCAGTAACAATAGTGTTTTGCCTGTTGTACATAGGGTTGCTATGAGTCTGACCCAACGGTACCTAATAATAACAACAACAACATTAATGTTGTTGTTATAATAATAACCTAATAATAACCAACTTAATAATAACAACAACATGAATGTTCTATGGTAATATGAAAAATATTTATTCTGTTATATTAAATTACTGGGAGAATGCAAGGTAATATCCTTCAGTTAACAATTGGAAATCTCATCTGTGTATATTGAAAAGACCAGAAATGAACACTGAAGTACAAAAATAGCTTATCTTATTGGGTGGTGAAATTCTGTGTATTATTTTCCAAAATGGCGATTTCCATAAGTGCAATTTCAATGCCATTTACTCAACAATTTTAATCAGATTCTTGAAAATTTAGTCTCATGTTTCAAAGAGATTAGACTTCTTCCAGTGACAAATTTGGAAGAGCTATGGAGCGCTCTTGGAAATACTTAGGAGGGAAAGTAAGTGCACTTTTAAAAGCAGCTTTCCTTGGTCTTTATATCTTTACTTGTTTTAATTCCTAATTTATCTGTGTTGGTTACTTATTTTAATTACTAACATGTGAATAAGAAGTACTTTAGCTTCTCGAATGCATATCTCCTTTTGATTTCATATAGAGTTTGAATTTTTATCTGTCTCTGAAAATTAATAAAGTCTGACTCCTCGCAGAGAGGGACGTAATTAAGCAACTATGATTAGAGCTGTTCCAACGCCCATCGCAGGTGGTGGGGCTGTGTGTGCAACAGGGAACCGCACAGTTCCTTGAGATTAGAACTGGAGATCTCTCCCCCTCCTTTTATGTTTGCTTCATGCAACAAATTGCACTGGATATTTGACCTTTGCCTCATTAATGTGCACTCATTCTACCTCATTTCATTTCCGTCAAGTGCTTCATGAGTGGCTGTCTTCTCTGCGCTATGAGGTGACACGTTCCCAAGGAGAAAGAATCCCACATCCTTTGCCTCTTGCCCTTTTCTGTTCCAGATACCAGGGTGCGGCTTGACAGCTCAGGCTGACCCATTCCCGGGGAGACAGGTGGGCCGTGGGGACACGGGCCCCACCTGATTTCATGATCTCAGTACCTGTTGCCAGACACACCCACATGTGTTGGCCACTCACCACCGTGTGTTGTCACAGCAGGCCAGCAGGAAGTCCTGCCCCAGGCTGGGTTTCACTTAGCGCATATGCGCAGACCGTACCAGGGAAAGTCTCGTTCTTGTCCAAGGCTGAGAAGGCAACCTGGCAGCCTGCGCTGCCCGCGAGCTGTTTTACCTGGCCCACCGACTGGTTTTTACAGCCTTGAAACCAAGATTTCTGGCATCTCTTGAAAAACAGGAAGATCTGGCAGCCGCAGGTCATTTTTTCATAGACAGCGAAACGTGGCTGGACCTGGCAACAGCCACTCCTTGGGCGGGACCCAGGCTGGCCAGGGCCATCGTGACCGTGACCGGCATGCCTGACTCCCAGCCAGCCACCTCTGAGCGCAAACCTTCTCTGGTCCAGGAAGGCAAGGGGAGCAGAGAGACTCAGTGTCATTTGCAAGAATGTGGCAACATGTTGCCATGAAAATATTTCAGCTCTGATTCAGTGTTTGTTTCTGAGTCTCTTGGGTGGTCTCTTTCTTTTTGTTCTTTTTTTCTTTTTTCTCCTCCTCTTTTTCTCTCAGGCTTCCTTTTTCTCCTTCTCTTACTATGAGATAGGATAGAAAACACCATTTTTTTTTTTTACTTGTTTTAACTCTAGTTATGACTTCATAGACTGGCCTTTGAATTTTTAAGGTGCGTGAGTGACCCGGTTCCACTTCGGTCTTAAAAAGATCTGGAAAGAAATGCAGTAGCCACTCATTGGCTGGAGGTGTGCTGGAGCCTACCTCACAGGATGGTGGGTGCTGTGTCTTCTGACCGCCTGGGTGCGGGTGCCTGAGAGAGGAAAGCAAGCCAAGGCTGGAGCTGCTGCCTGCTCCCCACCCCTCCCCCAGAAGAGGAGGAAGTACCACGACCTGGGGTGGGACAAGGGGCTGGGTGATGCACAGTGACCCGAAATGCCCACTGACGCCCAAGTAGACCTGGAGGGAGACAGCTGGATGCACAGGAGGCTCAAGGTCAGGCCCCACGCGGAGGTCCCTTCAGTTCATCTTGCACGAGCCGGGAAAGTCGGAATCGTCAGGTGCATGGATTTTGGAGCCCTGAGACTGGAGGATGGCGCCTTGGAAGGGATTTTTACTGGACAAATGAAGAGCTCCAAATGGGAATCCTCGGGCGCTCCAGAGCACAGAGGTCAGGGAAGCGAAGGGAAGCCCACAGGGGCAGGAGGAGACCCGCTGCGAGGGGAGGCCGTGGAGGAAGCGGTGGGTGTGTGCCATAGGCGGTACAGACAGCGCACTGAGGAGGAGGAAGTGAGGCATCGTCAGGGAAGATGACAGCTGAGAATCGTGGCATTTAGGGACACCCTGGGAACCTGGAGCAGAGCAGTTTAGGCTGAGTGGCAGGAGCGAAACGTGGTAGGAGTCAGGAATAGTTTCTTGAGGACAAGATCCACATTGCCTACACCACAGAGTTGTTGTTAGGTGCTGTTGAGTTGAGTCCGACTCATAGCGACGCTCATAGGGTTTTCAATGGCTGACTGTTTCGGGATTGCCTTGGGAGTGGGTTGCCATGTTCTGCTCCCATTTTTGTGGTGCTGGGAATCGAACTCAGGACCTCAGGGACTGCAGAGCGGTGCTCTACCAACTGAGCTAAATCCCAGCCCCACACCACAGAGAACAAGGATCAAATGCACCTATGAGTGGGAGATCATAGCTAAACTTTCAAGGAGGCGGGATTGAGGGGGAATAGGTTGCGCGCCCAGAGGAGGGAGGAGAGGAGGCTCCACCCATAGATGGTGGGAGCAACAGCACAGTCACTAAAACACTTTTAAAAGCAATTTGGAAAAATCTGTTTCAATTTATTTATTTATTTGTTTATTTGTTTATTTATTTATTTTTTGGTGGTACTGGGGGTTGAACCCAGGGCCTCGCGCCTACGTGCTTTGCAAGTGCTGGACTTGCACTGAGCTGCACCCCTAGCCATTTTTTTCTTTCTTTTTTTTTTTTTTTTTACTTTTTTGAGACAGGGTCTTGCTAAGTTATGCAGACTGCCTCTGGTCTTGAACTTGCAATCTTCCCGCCTCCGCCTCCCGAGCTGCTGGGATTACAGGCATGTGCCACTGTGCCCGGCTGTTTCAATTTTTTCAAAGCTTTTCCATCACTACTCCTACCCTTAGATGTTTATCCTGTAGAATTTTTGAAAAGCGTGCACACATCAGCAAGACACAGAGGTGGGGATCTTTGTCATAGCATCATCTATAGGCACAGCTGAGTGGAAACACCAAATGCTGGTCTCCCAAGTCACAGCTTCCAGATCTTCAAATGCACCTATGGGACGAAGTTGATCTGTGCCCCCTTGCTAACACTCCTGGCGCTTCCCAGGCCACCTCAGCATGGCTGGAAAATGCGTCAGCCCCCCAGTGTCCACATCCCCAGCTAAGGTAGAACAGGCAACCATCTGCCCTCTTATTTGGCTCTCGCACTGCAGAAACCTCTTTAGTGGTCTGCTGAGCTCTCCATTTCTGCATGCTTGTTTGTGTGTCATCTCCTGGGTTAAAGGGGCCCCCATGCAAAGCGCTGCCATTCTGTCTGGTGTTCCTAAGTGCTGTGGCCACCATGCACTTAACCGAGAGAACACAAGTCAGGCCAGCTTTGTTCCGGCTGAGTTACGGTGCTGCTGGCCGTGAGTTCAGCGATAATGGGCTGACCATGTATATCCAGTAAGGGGTCTTTAAACAGAAACAGACATCGGACAATGTAGGGAGAAATTGGGAGGAAATTGACAAAACCCCCAAAACTGGGGAAACGGCTAAATCTAAGGAAAATGAAAGTAACTTAGTTGCACGTTTGTACAAAACTGTTCACAAATCCCCCGAACCTGATTGGACAATTGGACTCAAAGCTGATTGGTTCAGGCCATTCCGTGGGCGAACTATATAAGGAGCTGCACTGCGGCAGCTCGACTCTCTCTTGCCCCAACCATCAGCAACGAAACAACTTCACCCTTTTCGGCCTGGACCTTTGACCACCAACCAGGAAAGATCCCGTTCTCCCCCAGACCACCGATGACGAAACAGCTTTCCCACTCTCTCGCCCGGACCTTCCGTGAGGAAAGAACGCTCTCATCGAACCCCCTCTCTGTCTGATCACCGACGAAGCAAGAACTGTCTCCTTGTGACCTCGGAGACCACCAACACGGGTGTTTGCCCCTGGAAGGCAAAAGCGCCCAAAGCTTTGTCTTTCTCCCATCTCCGACAGTGTCCTGAGGGCCGCAGGAGTCTGCGCCCCCACCCGAGGGTCCCGAGTGAATTGTGTTTAGTATCTGTGTGGGGGGCAGCGCCTCCAGTCAAACATCCAGGCCGGACCCGGAGGAGCGTGCCCCACAGGACAAGATTATGTATCAATCAGTTGACAAGAAAGTGACCAGAAAGACTTGGAGGACCCGAGCCCCCGGTGTTGCCCCAGGTTTCCTCTGGGGCAGTGGCTCCGCATGTGCTAAGTCAGTGTTCATGGTGACTTTCTGGAACACAACCCCCAGAATAGCAAGGTGTTCACCTTGTAGTGAGGGCTGGGGAATCAATGTATGTGAAGACAGTGAGATACTGTGACAACTTTACAGCGCACTAGTCCCAGCCAGCCACCTCTTTGTAGACATTTCTTTAAGACCCAGGGCCTCGAGTCCTGGGGGTTGAACCCAAGGTCTCACACCTGCATGCTCTGCAAGTGCTGGACCACTGAGCTGCACCCCCAGCCCATTTTTTTACTTTTTGAGACAGGGTCTCGCTAAGTTACACAGACTGCCTCTGGTCTCGAACTTGTGATCCTCCCGCCTCCGCCTCCCAAGCCGCTAGGATTACAGGCATGCGCCACCACGCCTGGCTCTCTAAGGTCTTTTTGCACCAGGACACTGAGGTGCATAGATGAATAGCATGACGTCACTTCACATCTCTGTCATGCCTCCCTCCCTGCATCCCCACATGTCTAAGGGGGAGGGCTTTTGGCTGGGGGTGGGTCAGAGCGCGGAGCAAGGGTGAGTCAGAGGGAAGCAGCGGGTTGGTGATTTCATCTCTGTGCAACAACTGGGTTCTGTGAAGAAACCTGGCAGATACGGCAATGGCGCGTCCTCTGTGTAGGGGCTGGTAGGGGTGCCCACAGCTGCATGAAAATGTGCGAAGTGTGACTCTGTTTTAGTGATAACTCTGCTTAGAATCTGCTTCTAAGTCTGAGAATGAAACGCGCACTCACAAAAGGCATTTAAACATACCAAGAGGGTGGGAATCTCACAGGAAAAGGTTATATGTTTTATGCTTATTTCTATTGACTTGTTTCAGTAATACAATATGGACATTGAAATTTATTTAACAAATGCAAAATTTGAAAAAGCATCAATTGACTATTGTTCAGCCAACGAAGAAAGGAGGTAGCCATTTTTAATAGAGCTAGCTGCTTTGTTGAGGGCTGGGATTTAGCTCAGTTGGTAGAACACTGCTCTGCAGTCTCTGAGGTCCCGAGTTCAATTCCCAGCACTGCAAAAATGGGAGAAGGACCTGGCAACCCACTCCCAAGGCAATCCCGAAACAGTCAGTCATTGAAAACCCTATGAGGGTCTCTATGAGTCGGATACTGACTTGATGGCACCTAACAACAACAACAACAACAGCTGCTTTGCTGCTTACTACTTTATTAGCAAACGTTGAGGCCAGGACCAGCAAGGGCAGTTTTGCTACAAGACTCTGAGTTGTTAAAGATAATACCTTAAAATTCTCTGTTTTCTTTTTCCCTTCAGGAATCACTGCGAGCCGTCAGATATGAAATCTCTCCGGATAAAGAATACGCGCTTTTTGCCTATAACGTGGAGCCCGTGAGTACCCCTCTGCTCTCCACTATAGAATCGTTGCTCTGTTCAGTGACCTCGTGGAGTGCACTTCCTTGAACCTCACTTTCAGTTATCTTCAAATCCTGAATAGTCTGTGGGCCGTGGACGGCACCTTTTGTATGCCATACTGCCCCCTAGCGGAGAGGAAAGGAGTAAAAACTTCCTTGGCAAGAAAAAGAGAAATCACTCATTTTCAGAGCTGTTCAAGGCATTTTCCTGGGAAGGCGGTCTTTCGATGGAGATTTATCTGACCCTCTTGTGCATTTTTCCCCATTTTCTCAAGTTACACCTTTTATTCTGAGAACAAAAAGCTGCTGCCAAATGTTTCCCAATCTAAAACAATGCATTGATTATCTCCTGGCCATTTTGGTGTCCTAGTGAAAGCCAAGCTGTCCCTTTCATTACATAAATCCCTGTGTTCAGCATTCTACACACACATGTGAGCCTCCTGTAAAATTTCATTGGAATTTTCTGGAAAAATCTTGCTGTGGGCTTGAGCAGTGCCCAAAACTTCCTAGGCGTGGTCTATGTTTTCTCCTCTCTTCCTCTTTCCCACCCCTTCCTTCTCTTTCACCCCGACCCCCACTTTTACAATTCCCTGACTCTCTGGTTCTCCCAAAACCAACAGCTGGGATTCCCTAGTTCAGGTCAGCAGGGCTCCTTGGTGGGTGTGGCCCGAGAGGGCCAGCTCTTTGGTTTGTAACCCTTAAGGAAAGCCACAGAGTTAGTGTTTGTAGAAATGCACGTCAGATTCTAGAGTTTTCAAAGTGCCTCTTAAAAGTGTACTTAACAGCTAGATGGTCTATTGGAGATTTCAAATTCACTCCTCCACATGTTGTTATTGTTGTTAGGTGCTGTTGAGTCGTGTCTGACTCATAACAACCCTCATAGGGTTTTCAATAGCAAATTGTTTCGGGATTGCCTTGGGAGTGGATTGCCACGTCCTTCTCCCATTTTTGCGGTGCTGGGAATGGAACTCGGTACCTCAGAGACTGCAGAGCGGTGCTCTACCCACTGAGCTAAATCCCAGCCCCCTCCACATGTAGAGTTTTTTAATTCTTTGTTCAGTTTAGCACTTTTTAAAAATTTCTTTGAATGTGGGTCATCTAAAAGTTGTCATTTTCTCCATCCAAATTCTTAGGAACATTTGGGCACTGGTGTGTGTGTGGCCGGGAGCAGTTGGTGAGCCCAACTAAAATGTTGTTGTTGTTGTTGTTGTTAGGTGCCATGGAGTCAGTTTCCTACTCATAGTGACCCTCATAGGGTTTTCAATGGCTGTTTCGGGATTGCCTTGGGAGTGGGTTGCCATGTCATTCTCCCATTTTTGCAATGCTGGGACCTCAAAGACTGCAGCGCAGCACTCTACCAACTGAGCTAAATCCCAGCCTGACTAAAATGTAAAAGGTGCCTTTTCCCCTTGAGACCCCACATCTCCGTACTCAGCTCCGAAAGTCTGAAGCACCGGGGCCTGATGTCCATGGACGGTGACTGTCTGGGCTCCCTTCACCACCGTGTGACCCCCAGGTTGTGAGCACCACACCTGAGTGGGAGGGAATATCCCAGGTGTTGGAGGACTCTCCTGACCTGCTGCCCCAGGGCACAGGGCTGGTGCCTGAGCGCGAGGGACACAGGACGAGTTGGGGTCCCCTCTCCAGGGAGCTGGGCTGTCGCTGGAGCAGCCGACCAGCGGGTTCTGAGCACCCTGCTCCCAGAACCCTTCAGAGCAGCCCTGTGTCTGCTCCTCAGAATGTCTCAGAAGTGGGTTGTGGAGTTGCACGAGTAAAGGGGAGGGTTCTCACGTGTGGTCCTGTGGCTCCGTGGTTCTGGGCATGGTGGCCCCTTCACTAGCTTCCTTCCTCTTTCCCAGTGCTCCTTCTGAAAGGATTCCCTGGGGACCCATCACAGCTAGTAACCATTTTGGTTTGTTAAATAAGAGTCTTTACCGTGCAGATCATTGGCTATAAATGACTTGATGGTTTTTCATTCTGTGGCATTTATTGGCATTTGGAGTAAGACATAGTACAGTTTGTTTTCTTAGCCAAAGGGAAATATAAGAAATTTGGAATGGATTCAGAGAACTATAAAAACAACTATTGTTGGCTGGGCATGGGAGTGCATGTCTGTAATCCCAGCAGCTCCGGAGGCAGAGGCGGGAGGATCACAAGTTTGAGACCAGAGGCAGTCTGTGTAACTTAGCGAGAGCCTGTCTCAAAAAGTAAAAAAATAGGGTGGGGGTGCAGCTCAGTGGTCCAGCACTTGTAGAGCATGGAAGTGCGAGGTCCTGGGTTCAATCCCCAGTACAAAAAAAAAAAAAGTATTGTTGTTGGATGCTGTCAAGCCCAGTCTGATTCATAGCGATCCTAAGTACAACAGAATGAAACACACCCCAACACGGTGCGTTGTACACAATCTTTTTGTGTTTGAGTGCATTGTTGCAGCCACTGTGTTTCTTCTCATTTTGAGGTGTGCCACTTAGCAAATGGAGGTCCCAGGGCCTTTGCTCCATTCCTGTCATTAAGGTGGACTCTACTTTGAGGGGGTAACTCTTCCCCAGTCATTTCTTGAATGCCTTCTAGCTTTGGGGCTCATTTTCTGGCACCATATCTGACAGTGCTTCTCTGCTATTCATAGTGTTTTCAATGGCTAATTGTTTATGGAGTGGGTTAGCCATGTCCTTCTCCTTAGTCTGTCTTAGTCTAGAAGCTCAGCTGAAACCTGTCCACCGTGGGTGGCCCTGCTGGTATTTGAGATACTGGTGGCATAGCTTTCAGCGTCACAGCACACGCAAGCCCCCACAGCATGACAAGGTGGTAGACACGTGGGGAACAAAAATGAGTAAAGTGTTAGAGATGTGCAATGTCTACAGAAGCTGATACTTCTAACGGGAACGGAAGTAACCCTAACTGCTGTCAAGTGCTGAGCAGTTAGTGTGCACGTGACTGCAGGGAAAAATTCTTCATTCTTCTGGAGGAAAGCTTGAAAGACAAAGTTTGGAATTCTGCCTGTCAGTTTGGGGTTCAGTATTAGGCAGCACTACCTACTCAGATGGGTTGGGATTTAGCTCAGTTGGTCTCTGAGGTCCCGAGTTCAATTCCCAGCACTGCAAAATGGGAGAAGGACATGGCAACCCACTCCTAAGGCAATCCCGAAACAGTCAGCCATTGAAAACCTATGAGGGTTGCCATGAGTCGGATACCAACTCGCCGGCACCTAACAACAACACCACCTACGGATAAGTCATAAAAAAATTTTAGAAAGGGAGGTGGGTTCCAAGAGAAGAGTCTGTATCAGAATTGTGGGATAGGTGAAATAGACCAGCACTTACTAAACTGTGGGCTAGTAATTATTGATTGTTGTTGTTGTTGTTAGGTGCCGTCGAGTAGGTATCCAACTCATAGCGACCCTCATAGGGTTTTCAATGGCTGACTATTTCGGGATTGCCTCGGGAGTGGATTGCCAGGTCCTTCTCCCATTTTTGTGGTGCTGGGAATTGAACTCGGGACCTCAGAGACTGCAGCACAGCGCTCTACCAACTGAGCTAAATCCCAGCCCCCTAGTAATTATTGATAGGATTATATTAATAATGTCAAAATGAATCCATTAATAATATTATTTTATTAGTAGCATATTATCTCTTATTGTTATTGTTGTTGTTGTTAAGTGCCGTGGAGTCGTGTCTGACTCATAGCGACCCTCATAGGGTTTTCAATGGCAGTTTGTTTCAGGATTGCCTTGGGAGTGAGTTGCCACATCCTTCTCCCATTTTTGCGGTGCTGGGAATCGAACTCGGGACCTCAGAGACTGCAGCGCGGCGCTCTACCAACTGAGCTAAATCCCAGCCCCTATTATCTCTTAGTATCCTTTTTCAAATATAAAAGGACTCATATAAATCTGAGAACTCTAGTTAAACAAAGTTGAATACATTTCCTAACTTGCAGGGTGTTTTGAAGCGTATGATATTCTCGAGAGGGCTACATAGCAATTCCCAAGTGGCCTCTACAATATGTAATTCCCACGTCACTGCAAGGAAGCTAGGATTTTCTCTTTGTGTTTGTGCTGATCCTATTCTTATTTGTGTATCTCAAAGACAGCTACTATATCTTGTTGATAGGAACCATCCTAACTTTTCATTAAAAAGATGGTCATAAAAATGCCTTACTACAAACTACCTGTCCAATGGCTGGATGTCTTTGATTTATTTGGGTAAATGTCTCATAAAAATTTAGTGCATTGGGTTATCATTCTGTCAAAAGATCGAAAGATTCCACATCGCATGATAGTCAGCATCCTTCCATCTGCTTCCCTGGGGACGGAGGACTTGGGAGTTGAATGGCCCTAGATTCAAGGGTGATTCTGATGCTGTGCTGACCTGAGTCACCAGCTGACTCCTCTGAGCCTGACCTCTCACCTTCCGTGTGAGGCCAGTGCCGGCCTGATTTAGCTCAGTTGGTAGAGCACTGCTCTGCAGTCTCTGAGGTTCCAGGTTCAATTCCCAGTACGACAAAAATAGGAGAAGTACATGGCAATCCACTCTTAAGGCAACCCCGAAACAATCAGCCACTGAAAACCCTGTGAGTGTAGCTATGAGTTGGACATGACTTGACAGCTTCTAACAACAACACTGATGCGTTCTACATTTAACTTCATTCATCATGCCAATTTTAAAAAAATGCATAGACAGACACATATCTCCAGGTTCTGGCTTTGAGAGCAAAAAGTGATATTTCTCCCATTATCCTTTCCTATTTCCCATTATCCTTTCTTTTTCCCTCCCTTTTGTCTCTTTTATCTCTCTACATAGTCCCATACAACCTGGAGGGCTGCATGTCATGGCTCATGTAGGCTGCTGTGCGCTTAAGGCAATGCCTGGCAAATGGTGGATGCCGTGAGCATCTTAGTCTCCACTTCTCCCCAAACCCCTCAATAGCTCAGACACAGGGCACGTCCCCCAGGAAGACCTCAGGCTTATTCTAGTGCACTGTGATATCACCCTTGATTCTTCTATCTTTTAAATGTAGGCTCTGTGTTGTGCAAAGGTGGTGCTACCTTACCTCACAGAGATTCCAGTCCATCAAATGAGTGCCAGGACAGAGTCCTCAAGGAAGGTGGCGAAGGGAGGGTCATGAGTGTAGGACTGGGTTTGCCTCGTGAGCCAGGCCAGGCAGGGCTTCCTGGACAACATGAAACTGACACTGGAATCTGAAAATGTTCGCAGGCATGGTGCATAACTGTGGGGCGCACACCTCCTGGTCCAGCCCAGATGTTCAGAGGGGAGGCAGTGGTATGCACACAGATAACTAAACCCAAGTCACTAGGGACCCTAGGGTGAGAGGCGTGGACTCCTGTGGCCCTGGGGAACTCCATGAGAGGGAGAAAGGCAAAAGCCTCAGGTGCTTTTGCCTTGTGGGGGAAAAACACAGGTCTTTATTGTCTCTCTCCCCTGATCCTGATAAGAGCAGAGAGAAACCCAAGCAAGTGCATAGCTATAACAAGTGTTAGCAGCTCTTATACTGCCTCAAGGGCAGCAGTGGCTCTTCTGCCTCCGGCACTGGGACCACAGACTGTCCTCTGCTTCGGTCTCTTGGCGCTGGGTCCAGGAGGCTTGCCTCAGCTTGCTTGCAGTCCATCTTTACTTGAGAGCACCGTCTAGTTGTCCTGGTCTCTGTGGTCATGAGGAGAGATGCTTCCACGTTTCTGGTTGGACCCAGAGAGAGTTCTATCTTCATCGGTGGTCCAGGAGAGAGGGATAGAGCTGCTGCAGTGCAGCTCCTTATATAGCTCTCCCCAAATGGCCCAAGCCAATCAGCTTGGAGTCCTTTGTTTTCCAATTGTCCAATCAAGTTTGGGGGATTTATGAAGGGTTTTGTACAAATGTCCAATCAAATTACTTTCACTTTCCCTGGATTTCTAATTTACAAACCAGATCTTCAAAAGTTGTTTTCTCAGTTTTGGAGTTTTTGCCAATTTCCTCCCAATTTCTCCCTACACATAGGAAGATAAAGAAGTTCGGAGTGTGTGGAGAAGGGAGGGGCTGCCCATCGGGTCCAGGGCTAAAAGAGGGAGGGGGGATCCTGAGCTCATGTGCTTGGCTTTGGCCTTCACACAAGAGACCACAAGTGAGGACTGGGGAGGAGTGTGAATCCCAGGGGCAACGTCCATGTCCCGCAGGGGGAAGACGGCAAGGGTGGAAAGGAAACAATGAGTGTGCATGGCGTGGCCTGCAGGGAGGAGAACGTGAAAGAGAAGCCACGGGGCCACGGGCCAGGTCTGGAGGAGCCCAGTGGGTTGCAGAGGCTGGAAGGACTGAAGGGCCCTCTTCTAGGGAGAGGGAGGTGGGGTGCCAGCAGCCAGGGGGAAAACCAACAAAGTACCTGATTTGGTGTAAAAAGGAAGGTGTTCCTGGGGGTCTCCCTGTGGGCCCCTGAATGCAGGGGTGCCCATAGCCTCTGGCTTGCCCACCATCCTCTCCAGGTGATCCTGTCTGTCTGAAGCCTGGATACCTGGCAGTCCTCGTTCCTCTGTCTGTCAAGCCTCCACTCTCTGCTCCCAAGCAGTTGCAGACGTGGGTTGTACTGAGTATTCACCACAGGACTAATGGGTGCCAGGTCCCTTTGCCTCTGCTGTCCAGCCTGAAGCCACACAGTCTGGGTCCACTCCCTGAGGGACCAGGGGCGGGGAGCATGAACGCCCTGCTCTGTCCTGCTTGGGACCAGGGTGACCAGGGATTTCTGTTGCCCGCTACTGAGTACATGTGTGAGTCAGGGCCAAGGGGGAGGCACTGTGGGACAGTGGCGACGTGGGGTGGAGGGAGCCTGCGTGGATGTGTGAGCCGCCCAGTGCAGACGGGGAGTCACGAGTGAACCACCGTGGGTAGTTGCGGAGATCGGACAGGCATCGTGGGCAATGTCGTGAGGACCGGAAGTGTTCGCAGAGGCTGGGTTTAGTTCTGTTATGTTTTGCACATCTCTTCCTCTCCCTGTTCCAACTCACGCGGGGTGGTATTTCCCAGTCGATTGATGTATGTGAGTTTCCTGGGACAGCAGTGAGGTTCACGACCTGGTGGCCTCGGTACCCAGTTTCATGTCTCCCATGTCTCCAGCGAGCCCTGCCTGCCATCATTGGCTCAGAAGCCCCAGAAAGTGATTTGTGAGGCTCAAGCAGACCCAGGCATTTGCCCTTCCGAGGGAGACAGAACGTGGCCCTTTTGAGTCTCCGGCCCTTGAGACATTTCCTGTGCTGGTTTTCAGCCCAGTCACAGACATCCCCTCATCTTTGCTTCTCTCAAAGTTGGACAGGAGACACTGGTGGCAGAAGAGGAAATTGAAAGACCCCTGGCCTCTAGCAGCTTCTGTCTCAGGGGTGAGAAGCAGGCTGTGCACTGCCTCCTCTGAGCCAGCGAGCCAGGCACAGCTCCCACCTCTGCAGGTAGAGGGCGCCATGCGCAGCTCCTTCTCCTCCAGGGAGGGCGGCGTGTGCCCAGCTCCTCCTGCCTGAGGCTCCCCTCACAGAGCCGTCCTGCTCAGGTCTGAGGAAAGATGGTTTGATGCTGAGCTTTGCATTGCAGGAGTGGAAGCAATTTCCACATTTGATAAATTTCCCCTCATTTCCTGCACTTGAGGGAGTTAATGTGGCCTATTTTGCCATCTAAGGGACTGTGGAATTTATAATTCCTGTCAAGCTTGAAAAATACCCAAACATGGATGGACCTGATCAGGCACATTTGGTGAAGCTAATCCCATCTGAGGGAGGAGGACCCGGCAACACACTCCCAAAAATCAATCCACCATTGAAGACCGTATGAACAGCAGAGAAGCACTGACAATAGTGTTTCGCCTGTTATACGTATGGTCCCTGTGAGTCGGATACCAACTTGACAGCACCTAACAACAACAATCCCATCCGAACTCCATAATCTTCCGCAGACCTGTTGGGTGGAGTTACCCATTTAGCTGTATCTATGACAGTTAATTTTTAAAAATAATTTGAGACTTTGTAAACATGATAGAAGGGGTAGCTGTCAATTCTGAGCCCATATTTGGGCACCGAGTAGTCATCCTATTGCACATACATTTACAGGATTCTGAATACATGCATCCCTGTATTGCAGTGACCATACCTCTTGCTCTAAAGTGGTTCTCATGTTTACTGCCATCATTTTGTCATTACAATTCATGAAATCTCTGCCTGGGAGTTGCTAAGGAAGCATGGTGTTTTTTGTGGGGTTTTTTTTGTTGTTGTTGTTTTTCTCTTTTTTGTTTATTTTATTTATTTATTTATTTATTTATTTATTTATTTATTTATTTATGGGTTTTTTGTTGTTGTTGTTTTTTCGGTTTTTTTGGTGGTGGTACTTAGGGGTTGCTCCCAGGGCCTTGCATAGACTTTACAGGTGCTCTATCACTGGGCTGCACCCCCAGCCCATTTTTTATTATTTTCTTTTGAGACAGGATCTCCCTAAGTTGCACAGGCTGCCTCTGGCCTCGAACTCGCTATCCTTTGGCCTCAGCCTCCCAAGTTGCTAAGATGACAGGCTTATGCCACCACGCCAGGCTGAGAACGTGTTTCTTAATTCCTGTGCTATTGGACTGGTTCTCCTATGTCATCCCCAGAGCCTTTTCTGGCCATACATCCTGGAAGCAGCTGATTCCCGTGGCCCAAGCTAGAGGGATCGCTTGTACCTTCCCAGCTGTCAGGACTGACAGGGCCCTTACAGGCTGTTCCCTTCTCCTTGCGCGTTGGCCTCAGAGGGCCAGCACTGAGGAGCTGTGTCTTTGACAAGCACGGTTCCTGCCTTCGCCCAGCAGCTGCTACTGCAGGAGACTGGCTGTCCTGGATCCCACCCTGCTTTCTCTGGGGAAGGTGAGCCGCCTACAGGACCAGAAGGCATCCCCAGTATTGCCTGGGTGTGCACCGCACACCCCAGCAACATTTCCCAGTGATTTCTGTCTCAGCTCCAGCCAGCTTTCCTTAGCAGCCAGACTTAACCCCTGTTCAGATTCCCTTACGAGCACCCTGACGTTGGGCTCTTCAGCTACTTGTGACTCTCCCTCTGTTAGATTGTGAAACATGATCTCTAGATTTTTGAGGGGTGTGTTTCGCATAGCTCATAGCTAAGCACTCTGTTTCACAACCCTGAAAATCAAACATGTCCAGGTTCTGGGAAAACTACTAAATGGCTCAGCCAGCGCAAGGAGTGCATGATGGTGCCATGGGTTCTCGCTCCCCGTGGACTTGAGGTCGTGGGGAGAAAGCCCATTCCTCCTCTTCTATGAGCTTGCTGATTGTCACTGCACGCTTGTTTATTTTTTATATGATAGGCTTTTAGATTTTTTTACTCTGTTGTTTTCTGTTGTGCCATTACTGTTTGTTTGTTTTTGTGGTACTTGGAGGTTGAACCCAGGGCTTTGCACATACTTTGCAAATGCTCTGTCACTGGGCTGCACCCCAGCCCGTTTTCTATCATTTTATCTTGGATCGGGGCCTCCCTGAGTTACACAGGCTGACTCTGGCCTTGAACTTGTGCGCCTCCTGCCTCCTGGGTCGCTGGGATTACAGGCATGAGCCTCCGCTCCGGGCTGTTCTGCCATTGTTTCAACACAGAACTGGTTCAACACTGACACAGAAGGGTTTCCTGGTTGTGTTTTTATTTTACATTTCTACTCAGGCTTTGGAGCTAAATAACTCCGTGTGTGTCTGGTCACGGTGACTCTCGGGGCCCTATCCCGGCACTCTGTGCACAGCACCTAGCCCAACACCACACCCACCATGGACTCTGCCCAGCCCCCCAGCTCCAGCACCTTGTACCCCATGCTCTCCCTCCAGAGCATCCAAACCCCCAGGCAAAGTGGCCTCCACACTGTCACTGGCGTGGAAAGGGAGGGGCTGGGTGGGCACGTGGTCTATCTGGAGGCTTGGGTGGGAGGCCCGTCATTGCTTCCCAGGCATTCCTCTGTCTTTCCTGGTAAACCTGCAATGAGCTCTCATGGAGAGCGGAGGGTGGGACGGGGGAGTGCGTTCTGAAGAGAAGGCAGGGACAGTGGCCTCCAGTGGCAGGGAACCCCGCCTCCCACGAGATGCAGGGGGGTTCCCAGGCCCGGTGGCTTGGAAGGAGCAGGTCAGCCAGAGAGCCGGCCCAGCTCCCTGCCTTCCCCACACGGAGGCCATATCCGGTGTCAGCTGGGCTGGGAACGCGGCACAGAAATCAGCTGGCGAGGGCGTTCCTCACCAAAGATGACAGACCCTCACCTGCCCCATGAGCAGGACCAGGGCAGTGGATGTGAAGCAGTAGTCCTCAGTGGTCAGCCCTGTGACACTGGGGAAACTGAGCAGAGACGGCAGAAGGGCCGTGTGGCTGTCAGAGAGCAAGTGCGAGAAGGCGCGCCAGGTGGGAGTGAGTCCTAGGACAATATGGGAGATGGACAGAGCAGAGGGTCAGGGACAGGCAGGTGCTGACCAGCTGCGCTGGGGGTGCATGGGGTGGCTGGGGGACACTCAGGGTGCTTTAGAAGAGAGGGGAGTGAAGACTCAAGAGACCAGCCAGGCGCAGTGGCACACGCCTGTAATCCCAGCAGCTCAGGAGGCTGAGGCAGGAGGATCGCAAGTTCGAGACCAGAGGCAGTCTGCGTAACTTAGCGAGACCCTGTCTCAAAAAGTAAAATAATGGGCTGGGGGTGCAGCTCAGTGGTCCGGCACTTGCAGAGCATGCAGGCGCAAGGCCCTGGGTTCAACCCCCAGTACCACACACACACAAAAAAAAAGACTCAAGAAACCCTGGGGTTCTTAGGCAGCAGCAAAGGAAGGGCCCTCCCTCCAACTCCCAGACCTTGGAGACACAGGAGGTGAGACCAGAAGCAGCCTCACTGCAGAAGGAACAAGGGCCAGGGTTCCACACAGGCAGGACTGAGAAGGGACGTTGCTCCTGGAAGAGGCAGGCAACAGAAGCAGCTGCTGATGGTAAGGCAGCTGTTTTCAGAGTGAGGGCTGGTGAAAGACGGGGTCACCCAGGGGACGCCAGCGTCGGAAGACCGTGGGGGCTGCCTTGGTGTCTCGAGGCATGACAGGGCTGATGTCATCATTGAGATCATCATCCTTGAAGACCACTGGCTCATGGAGGGGCTCTGAGTGACCGAAGTGAAACAGGGAACTTTGTGTAATTGGTAAAAAGGGAAAGGAAGAAATGTAAATGCGGAGTGAAGCGTCTTGTCCAGCGACCCAGGAGATCTCACATAGAGCACTGGTTATTTTTGTTGTTTTCTTTGAATGGCCATCGTTATAATGTCGTGAGGGAAAAAAGGACGCCAATTCTTCCTGAAAGATTTGTTCTTCAGTTCCCATTTAGCAGCCCCTGATTAGGGGAGCTCATTAAGAGTAATTATATGCAGAGACGCAGAACTGATTGATATGGACCAAGCGAGGAAGGCCTTCAGAACGAACAAACAATTAGGGCTGAGGGACTTTTCCTGTGGATCATCATCTCTACTGTGCGGTGGGAGCTTTTCTACTTCCTAATGGGGCTGGGATTTAGCTCAGTGGGTAGAGTGCTGCGCTGCAGTCTCTGAGGTCCCGAGTTCAATTCCCAGCACCGCAAAAATGGGAGAAGGGCCTGGCAATCCACTCCCAAGGCAATCCCGAAGCACTCAGCCATTGAAAACCCTCTGAGGGTCGCTATGAGTTGGATACTGACTTGACGGCACCTAACAACAACAACAACAACAACTACTGTAAGCCTGCAGCCGTAGCCCTGTAGCATCCGATCCTGCCAGATCTCGGAAGCTAAGCAGGGTCGAGCCTGGTTAGTACCTGGATGGGAGACCACCTGGGAACACTAGGTGCTGTAGGCTTGGGAGAAGGACCTGGCAACCCACTCCCAAAAATCAATCTGCCATTGAAAACCCTATGAACAGCACAGAAGCACTGACAATAGTGTTTCCCCTGTTGTACAGAGGGTCGCTATGAGTTGGACACCGACTTGATGGCACCTAACAGCAACAACAATAACTACTGTTAAGGGCTGGGATTTACCTCAGTTGGTAGAGCGCCGTGCTGCAGTCTCCGATGTCCTAAGTTCAATTCCCAGCACCACAAAAATAGGAGAAGGTCCTGGCAACCCACTCCCAAGGCAATCCCGAAACAGCCATTGAAAACCCGATGAGGGTCACTATGAGTCTGATACTGATTCGACGGCACCTAACAACAACAACCACAACCACTGTAAGGCTTCATCATGGCGGTGCATCAGGATCAACTCGGTTTCTGATTTCCAACTCCAATTCCCGTTAAGAAAATGACTTAACAAAATGTGTTACCAGCACTGTCACACGCATCATCGAGCCAGCCTGGGTAAAATTAGACGGCCCATTTCTAGAAGCAGGCGAGGACGTGCTCTCGTGTCTCTGCTAAGCTACTAAAATGATTATTTTTATGACAGCAGCTATGTAATTTCCAAAGCCTGTTGAGTTGGCGCTTTGTCCTTGGTGCGCCCCACAACAAGGAATCCGTAGCATTTGAAAGCCCTCCAGTGCTCCCCACGGATCAGGCTTTGTGATTCGGTGGTTTTAGCAAGCAGTAGGTTTTCGTTTTCTAGCAGTCTCATCTCTCCCTTGCTGGCTGGCTTCTTTCCTGATATTTATTATAGCAAAAAGCCTAAAACTGAGCGCCTGAGCCCTCGGAGTTATTCTGGCAAGCTGTGCGTGATGACACACAGAAATGGCACGGCCTGTTAGGTTGTGCCAGTGCAGCTGCCGTGGTTGCATTCGGGGCCAAGCCCACAGCTACAGGTTTTGCATCTGTGGATTTAATAAGCACAAGTGACGAGCTGCCTGGATGAGTCCTAAACCGTATATCGTCTCGGACCCCGCTGTCCTTGCTGCTTGGATGAGTCCTAACCTACACATCATCTTGAGCCTCTCTGACCTTGCCTCCATTGATGGGGCACCGCTCGAAGGGCACCACAGTGCGTTCTCAGGCTTCCCTGTGTGCGCGCGCTCACGTGTGCACGTGCGCATGCGCAAAGGGCACCACCTCAGTGGTTTCTCATGGCACGTGGCGGTGGGGAGGAGGGGTGGACATGTTGTTCTTCCAGGGGCCCTGCAATCTGCTGCATAATGAAGGAATGATGTGCTGGGAAAACCGTCATTCTTTCATGTGCAAGGAGCAGGAACCCTGGCCAGACATCATTCCACCTTCCAGCCTACACCAATCCCCGCCTACTCAGACTTCCAAGGGATTCTGAATACCTTCCACTCCATGCCAGCCATCAGGCATCCTCAGTTATCAAAAGAAAAATCTCTTATTTTCTTGATGTTGTTGTGGTTGTTGTTGTTAGGTGCTGTCGAGTCAGTATCCAACTCATAGTGATCCTGCATACAACAGGTGAAACACTATTGTCAGTGCTTCTCTGCTGTTCATAGGGTTTTCAATGGCGGATTGATTTTTGGGAGTGGGTTGCTGGGTACTTTTCCCTTCTTGATGTTAGAATGAAGAAATGTAAAGGTCCTGGAATTGATGAGTGGAGCTGGTAGACATCTAGCCCTGACTGAATGGTCTCATGTTGTTGTTGTTGTTGTTGTTGTTGTTAGGCACCATCAAGTCAGGTTTGACTCATAGTGACCCAATGTGCAGCAGAAAGAAACAGTCCCTGACACTGTGCCATGCCCAGCACTATGTCAGTGCTTCTCTGCTATTCATGGGGTTTTCAATGGCGAATTGTTTGAGAGATTGCTTCAGGAGTGGATCACCCCGTCATTCTCCCGTTTTTGTGGTGCTGGGGATCAGACTCAGTGTCTCAGAGTGCACAGAACAGTGTTCTACCAACTGGTTTCATAGAGGAGTGAATAAGACAGAATCAGGGAAACCACCTAACACTTTAATCCTATGCTACCATAAGCCTTACAACAGTCGGCCTTACTTGCCCTGAGTTACCCAAGTGTCTTGACCACCTTGGAGCCTTCAGTCCTAAGAAGCCAGGTAAGAGGCTGCACGGGCGCACCTGCCCTGTGGGTTGCCCTGGTTTAAATGCCAGGCATGGCCTCTACTGATGGTCACAGGGAGCCGGAGGTGGATGTGGGAGCCCCAGGGAGACAGGGAAGAGACAGGCCGTGGGTTCCAGGGCATCCCCAGAGGAGCAGATGTCACCTCCCAGGCTGCCACAGAGGGAGAAGGGGGTCACAGAGGGAGAGGAGGGTCACAGAGGGAGAAGACGGTGTCAGAGGGAGAGGAGGGTGACAGAGGGAGA
>VMDO01018908.1:0-41066 GCA_007922755.1 Pedetes capensis
AAGTACAACCAGAGTGCTCCTTGGAAGCAAAAATGGCCAGACTGCGTCTTACATATTTCGGACATGTAGTCAGGAGAGAACAATCCCTGGAGAAGGACATCATGTTTGGAAGAGTGGCAGGTCAACGCAAAAGAGGAAAACCCTCCACCAGATGGATTGACACAGTATCTGCAACAATGGGCTTAAACATAAATAAGATCGTTTGCCTGGCACAGAATCGGCAAGTGTTTTGATCTGCTGTACATAGGGTCGCTCTGAGTCGGACTCAACTTGACGGCACCTAACAACAACAACAACATATATATATATACACACACACACACACACACACACACACACACTCATATATATATATATATGATAATGCAGTTTTAACAAGACCTAGAGCATAGTGTTAATGTTCTTGTTGTACTGTTGTTGTTGTTAGGTGCTGTCCAGTCAGGTCCGAATCATAGTGACCATACGTACAACAGAACCAAACGCTATCTGATTATACCTTACATGTGCCCTTGCCCAAATTAAATAGACCAGATTTAATATTCTCTCATTTAATATTGGGCTAGGATGTAGCTCAGTTGATAGAGCGCTGCTCTGCAGTCTCTGAGGTCTTGGATTTGAGTCCCAGCACTACAAATATGGGATAAGGATATGACAATCCACTCCTGAGGCAATCCCAAAACAATCAGCCATTGAAAACCCTATGAGGGTTGCTATGAATCATATACAACTCTATGGCACCTAACAACAACAACAACAACATTTAATACTTAATATTCCCCCACATCTGTCAATTTGCCATACTGTGGGGGCTTGTGTGGTGCTATGAGGCTGAAAGCTATGCTACTGGTATTATAGACACCAGCAGGGTCACCCATGTTGGAGAGGTTTCAGCTGAGCTTCCCGACTAAGACAGACTAGGGAGTAGGACTTGGCAGGCCACTCCAGAGACAATTAGCCATTAAAAACCCTATGAATAGCAGCGAAACACTGTCAGATATAGTGCTAGAAAATGAGCCCCCCAAGTTGGAAGGCACTTAGAAGACTATTGGGAAGAGTTGCCTTCCCAAGTACAGTTTACCTTAATGACAGAAATGGAGTAAAGCCCCAGGGACCTTCATTTGCTGATGTGGCATGACTCAAAATGAGGAGAAACAACTGTAAACATCCATTAATAATTGGCATGTGGAATGTATGTAGTATGAATCTAGGAAAATTCGAAATTGTTAAAAGAGAAATAGAGCACATAAAAATTGATATTCTTGGCGCCAGTGAGCTAAAGTGGACCAGCATGGGCCATTTTGAGTCAGATAATCATATGATCTACTATGCTGGGAATGACAAACTAAAGAGAAATGGGGTTGCATTCATCATCAAAAAAGGCATCTCAAGATGTCCTAAAATACAATGCTGTCAGTGATAGAATAATCTCCTTATGCCTAAAAGGAAGGCCAGGTAATATGACTATTATTCAAATTCACTCACCCAACACTAAGGCGACAAATGAAGATGGGGGATTTTTACCAGCTTCTGTAATTTGAAGTAGATCGAATCAGGATGTACTGTTAATTACTTGTGACTGGAATGCAACAGTTGGAAACAAAGAAGGTGGCTTAGTAGTAGGAAAATATGGCCTTGGTGACAGAAGCAATACAGCAGATCACATGATAAAATTTTGTCAGGCCAATAAACTTTTCATAGCAGATACATTTTTTTCACCAACATGAATGGAAGCCATACACACGGGCTTCACCAGATGGAACATGTAGGAACAAAATTGAACTCATTTGTGAAAAGAGATGATGGAAAAGTTCAATATCAAATGTCAGAACGAGAGCTGGTGCTGATTGTGGATCAGACCATCAACTGCTCATCTGCAGGTTCAAACTGAAACTGAAGAAAATTACAACATGTGTATAAGAGCCAAGGTATAAACTTGAGTATATCCTATCTGAGTTCAAAGAACACCTCAAGAACTGATTTGATGCACTAGCCATGAATAATCGAAGACCAGACAAGTTGTGTCATGACATCAAAGATGTCATTCATGAGGAAAGGAAAGGCTATTTAAAAGACAAGAAAAAAAGACAAAATTACATGTCAAAAGAGACTCTGAAACTTGCCCTTGGACATCAAGCAGATAAAGTAAAAGAAAGACATGATGAAGTTAAGGAACTAAACAGCAGATTTCAAAGTGCAGCTGGAGAAGATGAAAATCAAATATTATATTGGCATGTGCAAAGAGCTGGAGCCAGAAAACCAAAAGGGAAGAACAAGTTTAAAAAAGTTTAAAGAATTGAAGAAAAAATTCAAGCCTTGAGTGGCAATAGTGAAAGACTCTACAGGGAAAATATGAAGCAATGTTGGAAACATCAAAAGAAGATCGAAGGAATACACAGAGTCATTATACAAAAAAGAATTGGTGGATGACCAACCATTTCAAGAGGTTGCATATGATGAGGAACAAATGATATTGAAGGATGAAATAGAAAATGCCTTGAAGCAATTGGTAAAATACAAGCCTCCAAGAACTGATGGAATACGAATAGAGATGTTTCAACAAACAGGTACTGCACTGATGGTGCTAAGGTATTTATGCCAAAAGATTTGGAAAATAGCTACCTGACCAACTGACTAGAAGAGATCCATATGTGTGCCTATTCCCAAGAAAGGGGATCCAACTGAGTGTGGAAACTATTGAATCATATCATTAATATCAGATGCAAGTAAAATTTTACTTAAGATCATTTGAAAGCAACTATAGTAGTATATAAACAGGGAACTGCCAGAAAATCAAGCCAGATTTAGAAGATGGTGGGGAACCAGGGACATCATTGGTGATGTCATATGGATATTAGCCAAAAGCAGAGAATACCAGGAAGGTGTCTATGTTTTTGACTATGCAAGAACATTTGACTGCATGGATCACAACAAATTATGGATAACACTGTGAAGAATGGGAATATCAGAGCACTTAATTGTACTCAGGAGGAATCTGTACATGGACCATGATGCAGTCATTCAAACGGAACAAGGAAACACTGCTTGGTTTCAGGTTGAGAAAAGTGTGTGTCAGGGCTGTATCCTTTCACCATATCACTTCAATTTCTATGCTTAGCCAATTATCCAAGGAGCTGGACTTTATGAGGAAGAACGTGGCATGAGGATTGGAGGAAGATTCACTAACAACCTGCGTTATGCAGATGGCACAACTCTGCTTGCTGAAAGTGAAGAGGATTTGAAACATTTGCTGATAAAGATTAAAAAAACATAGCCTTCATTATTGATTGTGCCTCAACAACAACAAAACACAAATTCTTACAACTGGGTCAGTATGCCATTTCACAATAAAGGGAGAAAAAATCGAGGTTGTCCATGATTTTGCTTTGGTTCTACAATCAACAATCATGGAAGCAGCAGTAAAGAAATCAAAAGACACATTGCTCTGGGAAAAGCTGTGGCAAAAGATCTCTTTAGAGTATTGAAAAGTAAAGATGTCACATTGAAGACGAAGGTGCACCTGACTCATGCCATGGTATCTTCAGTCACATCATACGACTGTGAAAGCTGGACGTTGAGCAAGGGAGACAGGAGAGGAATTGAGGCTTTAGAATTGTGGTGCTGGAGACAATTATTGAATATACCATGGGCTGCCAAAAGAATCAATAGATTTGTCCTAGAAGAAATGCAACCAGAGTGCTCCTTGGATGCAAGGATGGCTTTGTTGTTGTTAGGTGCCGTCGAGTCGGTATCTGACTCATAGCGACCCTCTGTACAACAGGGGAAACACTATTGTCAGTGCTTCTCTGCTGTTCATAGGGTTTTCAATGGCAGATTGATTTTTGGGAGGGGGTTGCCAGGTCCTTCTCCCAAGCCCACAGCACCTGGTGTTCCCAGGCGGTCTCCCATCCAGGTACTAACCAGGCCCGACCCTGCTTAGCTTCCGAGATCTGCCGGGATTGGATGCCACAGGGCTACCGCTGCAGGCCTCAAGGATGGCTAGACAGCATCTTAAGTATTTTGGACATGTAGTCAGCAGGTACCAGTCCCTGGAGAAGGATATCATGGTTGGGAGAGTTACAGGTCAAAAAACAAAAGGAAAACCCTACACTAGATTGGTTGATACAGTGTCTGCAACAATGGGTTTCAACATTAATAAGATCCTGGGCATGTCACTGAACCAGAGAGTATTTCATTCTACTGTACATAGGGTCGCTTTAAGTTGGACGGATGCAGAGGTACCTAGCAACAACATGCTTATCTGCCCAATCTACTTCAACGGAGCATTGAACTCTCCTTTTGTGATACTTTAAGTCGTGTCATCCCAGTTCAGAAAAATGCTTGTAATCAACAACAACCCTTTTAATAATGCACATGTTGTGTTTATTTTTGTTAGATGCCATCCAGTGGAGTCCGACTCATAAAGACCCTATGTACAACAAATGAAACAGTCTCCAACAGTGTGCCACGCCTAGCACTATGTCAGTGCTTCTCTACTATCCATTAGGTTTCCAATGGCTGATTCTTTCACTGAGTGGGCTGCCAGGTTCTTCTCCCTAGCCTGTGGCACCCGGTATTCCTAGGCAGTCTCCCACCCAAGGACTAACCACGCCAACCCTGATTAGCTTCCATGATCCAGCAGGATCAGGTGCCAAGGTGGTATGGCTGCAAGCAAAAATACACATAAGATTTTAAAACTATTTAACATATACTACTAATTTCAAAGTGTCAAGGAGATCTAATTTTCTTGAACTTAAAATATGCAAAAAAGGGTTTAAGCAGTTATTTTATATAGTGTAGATGCTAAATATTTAGATCAGTTTTCAAACATTGTCAATATCCTTGTTTTGTTTTAAATTCCCATACCATAATTACACTTATTTATAGGGTACACTGCAATATTTCCCTATAATATGCAATGTTCAAACCAAGGTAATTAGCATATCCATCTCCTCAAAAATTTGATTTCTTTGTGGTAGTGAGAAGATTCATAATACACATGCAAAATTAACTTTACATCTTTCATGTCAGAACTCAACTGTGTTTTCTTGTTTTCACCTTTGCCACCCAAATATTCCTTTCTCAGTTTGAGATGAGCACACAGACACCCAGTTTCTACTGCATTGAGAGCTCCTCTCTGCCCTTGATGCATTTCACACAGAAGTGGCACATTCACAGTCACAGACAAGTGGCCTCCCCGTCTCCTGCATGGCTGCGACCATTCTCTGTCACAGTCAGAGCATGCCTGCTGCAGATTCATAGTGGTTGTGGTGAGAGCGACCAGCCTCTGCTCACGTGTGGCCCCCCTCACCAAAGCCCTTCTGCAGGTGAAGGGCAATTGGGAGAAAGATTCCTCCCAGCCCCCTGTGATGGAGAGGGAAACCCTGCTCCCTCTTGCTCTGCCATTTTCTGAGGAGGGTTATAAAACTACTTGAGACCTTTCCTCACACTAAACCCGAGCAACGGTGGAACATGCCACGATTTCCTTTGGTACCAGTGTTCCAAATTTTAACTTCTGCATTCAATAAAAACATGACTTAAAGTCAAATGATTTTCTCTAGCAAGTAGCAGGAACCAGGTTCTTTGGGTGCACAATGACCTTTAGGGCTAACTTCTGCAGCTTTTTTTCATCTTCAGTGAGATTTGTGCAGGTTTCCTATAATCTTCAAACCTTCCTAAGTGAACATGTCTTTGTTTTATAAGGTTAATCATTAGCATTATTCAAAAGCTTTTGACAGTAGTTCTTACTCTGAAGAAAGCATGTATTTTGATATCAGGATTTTCCTTTCCTTTTTATTAGAAGAAAACCTCTCACAAGTCTAGCAACTGAGAGGCACGGTCTGTGCAGACACTTGGAAGGTGCTCGAAGAGGGAGATTTTCATTTCCAGATATGAAGCCAACCATGACTATACTGTCAGGGTTGTTTCTCTCTCTCTCTCTCTCTCTCTCTCTCTCTCTCTCTCTCTGTGTGTGTGTGTGTGTGTGTGTGTGTGTGTGTGTGTGTGTGTGTGTTGTGGATAGAAGTAGAGATGTGGGTGCCCCAACTGTGTACCTGATGGTGGGGCAGTGGCCACAGAACAGAGCATCACACACGGGATAAAAGAGCAAGGGTTTATTCACAAAGGAGAGGGAAAGGGACAGAGGACTAGGGTGAGGGAAAAGGAGAGTTGGAGAAGAAAGTGCTCAGCTGCTGTCTCTGCTGCTAGGGCAGAGACTCCCGGGTGTCATTGCTCTTCTGGCTTGCAGGCTTCACCACTTCAGAGGCCCTGCGCTTGCCTCTGGAAGCTGTCGGTCAGCGTAGGGTACCCAGCGTTGCAGCGGTCAGGGTGGAGTAGAGGTGGCCGGCAGGTTGAAGCAGGGTGAAGGCAGGTCGGAGGAAGGCTGAAGGCTAGGCTAGGTGGGCAAGTAGATGGGCCTTGGGCTCTTCAGGAACTGCAAGGACCTGGTGAGCCTCTCTTAGATGGTGTTCAGAAAGTCTGTTGAGCTCTGAGCTCTGCAGTTTATATGGCCCGATAGCCAGCCAATCAGGGGACAGGGTTGGATGAGAAATGGCCAATCGGGCACCAGGGGAGTTTTAGATGCTACCATACCTCGGGTGCCATCTTGGCCTACTTGATGGGAGGAGGGAAGAGTGACATACCCGGATGTATGTAGGGCAAAGGTGACCAGTTGCCATCTTGCCCTACAGGGTTCAATGGGGGCAAGTAACCTGGATGTAGGGTAAGGGTCACTCACCCTGGAGGAGTGAGGTCAGTCCTCCAAGTGGGCTAGATGGGCTCCTATGGTCAGCCACATTTGGGGTACTCTCTATCCCCCTGGGGATCCCAACACTATACCATAGCTTTCGTCTACTTAAAGCACCTACATATGGCACAAAAATTCTGCTCTGCTACAAATTTTTTCTTAACTCTTATTACCACTTCCTTTTGTTAATGAGGTTCTTTGACTGTTAGCTTGATGGAGAAAGAGTTTCTTAGCACAGACGTATTTCTCACACCAGGACAGTGTCCCGTCCTCCATAGGCTGGCTGACGGTACAGTCCAACAGCCATCTCTTTCCAAATCTTCCTATTGCCTCTTGTCCTGAGATTCTCACTGTATGCTCCCGAGAATTTTCCATGATGCATTACTAAGTTTGCACCAACTGTTTGAATTTGCTTTTGCTGGTCAATAAATTCTGCTGCTAGATAACTCAGTTCCTGAGCCTTTTCAGAGAATGTGACTTTTTCCCAACAAAAGCTTCACTCTGTGAGACTCTAGTCACTCTTTGAAATAATCAGCGCCATTACCTGTCAAATGCCTGTGATTGCCCTTAACTGTCTTCACTTTTACCAGAGCCAGCGTCTAGAATGTGTCTGCCGCAGACTATGTGCGGTGCGTAGCATGGCGGATAGCTGCTGCGGAAAGCCCAGGAGAAGCAGACTCTGTCGGGCGGGCGGGCGTCTTTGTGTCCAGGGTTGCATGGGTGCAGTGGAGTGACACAGAAGGTTGTGCTTCTTTATCGCTCAGCTTATCAAAACATCTCTAGGCCTCCGCCCGCGAACGCCTCTTCCATTTCACGTTTCATCTCCAGAAATTGCTGCGTGCAGCCTGAGGGCCATGAGATATGTGCACGGCGTAAATGCTAAAAATTATAACAGAGGACGTCATACATAGATAAATGATTTGACAGTGAAAATATAACAGCTCCCCAATGCGGTTCATCGGCAAACCTGTGCTGTCCGCACACTTCAGAGTACACAGCAGGAGCTAAGTCAGGAGGCCGGCTGGGAGGGAGTCCAGAAATGTTCTTTCTTCAAAAGGAGGATCCCGCTGGGCGCCGTGGCACACGCTTGTCATCCCAGCGGCTCAGCTCAGGAGGTTGAGGCAGGAGGATCGCAAGTTTGAGACCAGAGGCAGTCTGTGTAACTTAGCGAGACTCTGTCTCAAAAAGGGGTGGGCTGGGGGTGCAGCTCAGTGGTCCAGCACTTGCAAAGCATGCAGGCGTGAGACCCTGGGTTCAATCCCCAGCACCACAAAAAAAAAAAAAAAAAGGATCCTGCTTCAACGCTGTTCTTGACTTTTGTGAGCCATTTGGTGCGACCTTACAGGGAAGTTGAGGTCATCATCGGGAAGGGAGGGGCAGCCACTGGCGCAGCTCCCACCCTGACCTCAGCCTCCCAATGTCACCTGAGGGACTGACAGGGGGCGGAGCCGAATGACCACAGTCTCAGGGGCCCTGAGGGGCCTGGAGGGCCTGTGTGAAGAGCCAGGGAGCGGCACCCCAAGAGCACTGGCATCGTGCTGAGGGCGACAGTCGCAGGTGAGGCCCACCTGTTTCTTCACCCCGGTCTCCCACCCATCCAGCCCCCCATGGTGGGCCTCCAGTGTAAGACACCCTGGTGTGGCGTTAGTCCAGGAAGACTGAGTCGCGCAGTAAACGGATCATAAACAGGGTAGTGCAGATGTGAGGGGTTTGGGGCTGCAAGGAGTGGGATGCTACGGGCCCCACTCGGGAAGAGGAGCTGCATAGATGCATCCTTGCGTGGAGACCTGCGCAGCTGGGAAACCAAGACCTGCAGAGCAGACGCGCACCCCTCAGAGAGCTCCGCTTCCCAGGGCTGCCCTGCCCAGGTGAGGACCAGGAGACAGGGCCCCTTCTACCCCTCTGAGCTTTGCAGCTCCTGCCTGGGGGAGCTTCCGTCTCTGCCCACAGGGGGACGAATTCCACTCATCTTTTGTTTCTCAACCTGTGAGACCCCTTACTGAAAAAACAAAACTCCCAATGGATAAGCAAACAGCTGGAATGGAGACCCTTTGGGGGAAGACCTTGGCTGGCCTGCTGTGCTTGGAATTCCTTGAGGCTTTTCTAGTTAGACCTGGGGGATGTGTTTTCTAAGAGAAGCAAGCGTGTGTTCTGTGACGCGTGGAGGAAGTGCTGGATGGTTCTGGTGAGCACCAGCGAGTTGCTGGTGAGTGACTGCCTTGTGGCAGTAGCGAGGAAAGGCAGCCGCAGCTGGCTGTGATTCCCACCTCCTAGGGCCCAGTGCACATTCACGTTTTGGATCACAAACTGTCAAAATCTAAGAATATCTCTGTTGCAATTAGAAAAGCAGCCATCCAACAGGTGAATATTTTGATCCAAGTGTATAAGACGATAACTTCTTAAAATGATAAATTAGGCCAAAATATATAGTTCTATCTCTCGGTCATCGACTATCACCTGTTATCTATAATCTCTCTATCATTCTATGTTACTTTCCATAATTTAAAAAATTACATTGTCTTTCAGAAGTAAAGAATATCATTATATGGCCCATTCAGCCAGAAAATTTAAAATTTTTAATCATCAAATGTGAGATTAACCCACTTTGAAGAATCTATAAATTCATGAGAATATTTTGTCCTTGATAAAAATGGCTTGGAGCTAAAGATTTTGTAGCTTTTTCCTTGTAAAAGAATATGTCAAGCATTACTGCTGGATTGAACAGAGCAGAGCATTCTTGAGACAAAAGGTACTGTGAGGGTCAAAAGATCACCCCCCTCTTTAAAAGCTGCATATATGAACACAAGCACGCACACAGATATTCATGTCCATGTGCAGGCAGACAGGGACAGAATCTCTCCTCCTACTGTGAAGCCCCTTCCAGCCGGAGGAAGCCCGCAGGCACTGAAGCCGGAGAGCTGGGCATGGCAGAGGAAAAGACAGTGGCACGGTTTCCCACCTGTCATCCGCAGATTCAGGGAAAGGGGCTGGGGGCAAGCGCCGCATGTGGTGCCTTGGTGAGAGGGGACGCAGGCAGCTCAGGCAGGCCCCTGCCACTGTGTTGAGGCATCTGGGTTGAGCCCAGCTTCTCTGAGCAGCTTCCATGGCATGCTAGGAGGTACGGTTGGAAAAGATGTTGTTGTTGTTAGGTGCCGTCGAGTCGGTATTCAACTCATAGCGACCCTACGTACAACAGGCGAAACACTATTGTCAGTGCTTCTCTGCTGTTCATACGGTTTTCAATGGCAGATTGAGTTTTGGGAGGGGGTTACCGGGTCCTTCTCCCAAGCCTACAGCACCTGGTGTTCCCAGGAGGTCTCCCATCCAAGGACTAACCAGGCCCAACCCTGCTTAGCTTCTGAGATCTGATGGGATCGGATGCCACAGGGCTACGGCTGCAGGCTGGAGAAGATGAGAGGCCAGGAAAGATTACCGCAGCTGCCGGGTGCAGATGGTGCGTGGCTGAGTCAAGAGTGGGAGCAGAGCATGAACAGCACAGGCCAGGGCTGTCACTCGGGCTGGTGACCTGTGCAGGGGTGAAGGAAGGGCCACACGGTGGTGTTCAGGAAGCAGGGCCAGGCTGGCAGCACAGACGGGGAGCTGCAGGCCCTGCTGGGTCACATGGACAGGGCAACCCCGTGCATATGTGCACCTCCTAGCAGGGGTCCTGAGGGAGGGCCCTCAGGGAGGCGGGGCCTCCTGGGTGGAGCATGGCGGCCTCTCTGTGGGAACGGAGCACAGGCTCTGGCTGACTCTTATTCGAATTTCTCAAAAGAGGCTGCAAATCTAAAGCTTCACCTGTAACCCGTACTTTGCGCAGAAACACTGTGGAAGCACTGTTTTGTAAAGGATGTGAGGAGAACGTGGTTGGGGCGGGGCCTCCTAGATGGAGCGTGGCGTCCTCTCTGCGGGAACGCAGCACAGGCTCTGGCTGACTCTTCTAATTTCTCAAAGGAGGTTGCAAATCTAAAACTTCACCTGTAATCCTTACTTTCAGAATTTGTGCAGAAACATGAAACACTGTTTTCTAAAGGATGAGAGGAGAACGTGGTCACCGGCCAATTTATGTATGCATGGCACAGAAGGGTTCAGCACGGTCTGTGACAAAAGCTCCCTGTCTTACCTCTAAGAAGCATATGATAAATGGAAGAATAAGTCATTATCCTTAGTGAGTTAACAACTTAGGGATTTCTCATTATTCTTTATCCAAGGAAAATTGAAGGGATATCAGCAGTGAAGTTTGGGAGAAGATTCGTTGAATTAATTAAGAAGTATTTAGTAGGTCTTTAATATATGACCACGTATTTAGCTCAGTTGCTAAAGGGCTTACTCTGACCTTTCTGAAGCTCTCGGATTCCCAGCACTGCAAAAATGGGAGAAGGACCTGGCAGCCCACTCCCAAAACAATTAGCCACTGGAAACCCTCTGAACAGCAGACAAGCCCTGACATCGTGCCGGGCACGCCACAGTGTTGGGCAGTGTTTTGTCCTGCTGCACATAGGGTGGCTATGAGTCGGACCCAGCTTGACAGCACCTAACAACAACAACGGGCTGGGATTTAGCTCAGTTGGCAGAGCGCTGCACTGCAGTCTCTGAGGTCCTGAGTTCAATTCCCAGCACCGCAAAAAAGTGGGAGAAGGACCTGGCAATCCACTCCCAAGGCAATCCCGAAGCACTCAGCCATTGAAAACCCTATGAGGGTCGCTATGAGTCAGACACGACTCCACGGCACCTAACAACAACAACAACAACAAACATATGCCAAGTGCTAAGGGATATGAAATCTTTAATTAGCTGTGTTCTTTATTTCTGGCCCAAATTTCCAGCTGCAATTAAGTACTTAAATCCTTTAATTCTTGATAATGTGTGAGGTAATATGTAATTTGTACAAATAAGAAGTATTACAAATTGATCTGAAATTTCCCTGAACTAGATGGTACTACATGAATTTCACCAAAGGAAACTCTGCACCAACCATAACATCGTTAGCATACTTGGTATTGTTAGGTGCTGTCAAGTCAGATCCCACTGATAGCCAAGTAGAACCATCTGAAATAGGCATGTCACTGTTGGTGTTTTTAAAAACATGAGTAGGGAGAGGCTTGCCCATACATTGATGAACCAGTCTCTTACCTTCCTGAGGAAATAACTTTAAATAGTTTTAAATTGTAATTAGCAAACTTATTGGGCATGGTCAGCTTCTGAAATACAGGGGGACTGATGATATTTTTAAACTCGCCTTATGATATGTAAAACAAGCACACTGAAGGACAGTAAGATATCACGCAGATGAAGGAATATACGCCACGTGAGAGAGAGTTCGACTTGGTCCACGGTGCTGTATTTGGAGGTTCTTCGTAAATATTGACTACGGCTAAGCTCACTTCCATTTTCCCCGAAGGGAAACCCCGGACCCCGGGCCCCAGATGGTGATGTCACGGCTAGTTCTCCAGCTTTCCCTAGAATGCCGCTACCTTCCAGATGTCGGCACAGCTGTTAACCCAGTAGACACAGTCATTGCTGGGTGTCCAGCCCTGGTCTCATGACATGCGGAGGACCAAGGCCACGTGGAAGGCTAATGGTTCCTTTCCATCCCTCTGTGGCGACACTTCCGACCACCGCCACTAGATGGTAGCGACGGCTCACACTTGGTTCTCACTCACCAGGCTGAAGACCCTCACTACCACGGCTCCGCTCCTCCCAGAGCAGGCTCATAGCTCCAGTCCTCCGAGTCCCCAGAGACGCCCTGTAGGTGATGTGACACACACCTGACTGGTTCCCAGGAAACCTCGCCCAGCCTTGGCCCCAAGTGTCCCTGTTTTCTGACTCGGTCCATCCTTTGTCCAGGCTCCTGTGGCTGGAATGCCAACAGCCCCTCCCGTGTTAGCATGAATGAAAACACAAGCTGCCCCTTCAGAGATGTTGGAGGTAATGAGATGTCCCAAGTGGAAGAGGAGGCCACCCACGTGGAGTTGGAGTTTATGCTGATCCTTGGGATGTGCAATGTAAGGGTAGCCCGTGGCTCTCTGGGAAGGGCTGCTGAATGCCATTGCTTTGTTACGTGGGGGTTGTTACGGCTTTAGACATCAGACCTTGACAGAGCAGCCACAGACAGGTCACCACGTTGGAACAGCGCCTCACTTGCATGTGGTCAGGACCTGTGAACGTGAGGGAGGGGTGCCTCTCGATCAAGCTACACTAGATGACAGGGAACTGGGGATGGTTGCTCCCATTACCTCGTGACATTCGAGTCCATGATGGCTGACAGGACAGGCCTCTCCTACTGACCTCTCAGAGGAGCATCATAGGAGGCCAGATCTCTGGACCCTCATAATATGGCACACAGAAGGCTCCCAGCACACCCCAAAGCGTGAATCACCATCTCAGAGCCCCTCAGCGTTGTCTTCTTGCAGCAAGAAGTCCTACTGTGTTTCACGTGGACTTGAGTCTAAATCATTGCAGTCGGTGGCTTCCAGGCTCTCAGGGAATAAATTCAGGCTACAGAGCACTATTTCTTAAAACCTGGCCCAGGGACAACTTCCTGTGGGAGGTTCATGAATAAGAAATGACGTGGATTCAGCTCGCAGTAGGAGTGCCTGTGTGCTGAAGAGGCCGGGAGGTGCACAGAGAGGGAGGCCATGCAAACCAGCCTTTCCCAAGTCCTCTGGCTGTGGAAACCACATTTCCCAGATACCACTGACCTGGAGCAGGTTGTTGTTGTTAGGTGCCGTCGAGTCGGTATCTGACTCATAGCCACCCTGCCTACAACAGGTAAAACACTATTATCAGTGCTTCTCTGCTATTCATAGGGTTTTCAATGGCTGATTGATTTTTGGGAGTGGGTTGCCAGGTCCTTCTCCCAAGCCTACAGCACCTGGTGTTCCCAGGCGGTCTCCCATCCAAGGACCAACCAGGTCCAACCCTGCTTAGCTTCTGAGATCTGAAGGGAATTGAACGCCACAGGGCTACGGCTACAGGAGGCTCTTATTCAAGGTGGCTTGGACCAACTGATGAAAGTCAGTGATCATATTCTAATTTTCAGAAAGCTTCCTTGTAATTGACCAGCCCAGAGCTGTTCATCCCTGAACATTAAGGAGATGTTGAATGCTGTCTCCCCCTCGTGGCAGACGGTGGGCACAAGGCAGCGATGGGCAAATCAAGGACATCCATGCTGAATGCATAAAGCAACCCTCAGAGCAAACTCTCTGCAATGTCGAGGGTACAAGACAGGTGTGGAAGCAGGCCTTGATAGTATTCGTTACCACCTTAAAGATGAAGGAAATCACCCAATTGACATAAAAAGAATAAAAGGCAGCTGGGCACGGTGGTGCACACCTGTAATCCCAGTCATTTGGGAGGCGGAGGCAGGAGGATCGCAAGTTCGCGACCAGAGGCAGTCTGTGTCACTTAGCGAGACCCTGTCTCAAAAAGTGAAAAAATGGGCTTGGGGTGCAGCTCAGTGGTCCAGCACTTGCAGGGCATGCAAGTGCAAGGCCCTGGGTTCAACCCCCAGTACCGCAAAAACAAAACAACAACAACAAAAAAAAAAAAAACAGAAAAAAAACAAAAAAAGCCTAATGCATGCGTTAGATGACTGCAGACCTGGAGCAGGAAATGGCTGTGCCATCGTGGCAGTGCGGGAGGAAGAGCCAGGGAGGTGCGTGTATGTGCCATGAGCCGGAGGGGTACTGGATGATCGCTCATACCCTATGGTCCCAAAATAATTATTTGAAAGGAACGTGAAACTAGTAACTTGAAATAATGGGGTTCATCTGTAGAATATCATTTTTAGCAGATGTTAATTTGGAACAGAAACATTGTCAGAGTGAAACACTTCGTTTGCAGCCCCATCCTTACCACTGCTCCTGTTGGTGGGCAGAGGCGCACTGGCTGCATGGAGAGCTGTCTTGGTGACTCTGAAGATTTGGGTCACGGAGCCAGGCGCAGTGGCGCACGCCTGTAATCGCAGCAGCTTGGGAGGCCGAGGCAGGAGGATCGCAAGTTCGAGACCAGACACAGTCTGCGTAACTTAGCGAGACCCGGTCTCAAAAAAAGGTAAAAACATTGGGTGGGGGCGCAGGTCAGTGGTCCAGAAGTTGCAGAGCATGCAGGCGCGAGGCCCTGGGTTCAACCCCCAGTACCGCCCCAAAAAAAAAAAATTGGGGTCATAGCTGTGGTCTGGACATGTTTCCCTCGGGAAGGAGAGTGAGGCTTCCATCTTTGCCAGGCTCCTGGCGAGTACCACAAGGAAATGAGGAGGAGCACCTCCCAAGACTTGGAGCACCGCAGCAGGAGTCAGGGCTGGGGAGTCAGCAGCAGCATGGAGTCAGCGGCAGGCAGGTAAGCGGTAGATGAATAGGCAGGTAGATTTGCCATGACCGGTGTGGTGTGACAGACACAGTGGAGTCCTCTCTTCTGTGTCCACGGGGAATTATCTCCAGGACTCTCCTGGTCCCAAATTTATGATACTAAAGTCTGCAGATGCTCAAGCCCCTTGGTTAAAATAGTACAGTGTTTGCATATAGCATAAGTATATCCTCACAAATATTTTCAGTCAGCTGTGGATTATTTATGAGATCTAATACATCTTATAATACCTAATATCTAATATGTCTAATATATCTGTTGCTGTTGTCGGGTGCCGTCGACTCAGTATCTGACTCATAGCGACCTCATGTACAGTAGATGCAACACGGTGGTTGTGCTTCTCTGCTATTCATAATGGCATTTTGTTTTGTTTTGTTTTGTTTTGTTTGGTGTTTTTTGTTTTTTGCAGTACTGGGATGTTGAACCCAGGGCCTTGAGCTTGCATGCTTTGCAAGTGATGGACCACTGAGCTGCACCCCAGCCCATTTCTATTTTACTTTTTTTTTGAGACAGGGTCTTGCTAAGTTACGCAGACTGCCTCTGGTCTCAAACTTGCGATCCTCCTGCCTCCGCCTCCTGAGCTGCTGGGATTACAGGTGTGCACCACGGTACCTGACTTCAATGGCTATTTTTTGGGAGTGGGTTGCCTGGCCCTTCTCCCAAGACTATAGCACCTAGTGTTCCCAGGCGGTCTCCCATCCAAGTACTAACCAGGTCTGACCCTGCTTAGCTTCTGAGATATGACAGGATCGGATACAACAGTGCTATAGCTACAGGCTTAAAATATCTAGATAATATATAATATCTATATATTTATATTGGGAAATGAACCTGGCATCCCACTCCCAAAAATCAATCCGCCATTGAAAACCCTATTAACAACAGAGAAGCACTGACAATAGTGTTTCCCCTGTCGTATGTAGAGTCGCTGTGAGTCAGACACTGACTCCACGGCACCTAACAAAAATATATGTATATATAATACATATGTACCTGTATCAATATATATCTAACATAGCTATTTAATAGACATAATACCTAATATCTGTATAATATCTAATGTATATTATAATATCTAATTACTTATACCTAAAACAATGTAAGTGCTAAGTAAGTAGCTGCTGTCCTGTATTGCTTAGGGAATAATATCAAGGAAAATGAAGTTTGGTGTTCAGTTCTGATGCATGCATTACAGGTCTGACTTCAGAGGATCCAAGGCTGGTTGAGTCAATGGATGCAGAATTCTTGGATATGCAGAACTGTATTTAGAGTGATGATGAAAATATTATTTTTATGCTTATAATTGCAGTTTCAAAGTAACAGACTATAAAACTCTGGGGCATCGAATCTAAGGTAACACAAAGGCAAATCTAATGCAGTTGTTCACTGGTCCATGGACAGGGAAAATGAGCTGAAGACATGGAGGACAAAGCATTCTTGGTCATCCTTCCAGCACAGCAGTCTCTCCTGTCTGCCCTCTCCCCATATTGGGAAAAATGATGTGCATCAAGAACGAGGTGTTTAGAGCCTTGGGAGGTATCTGGACAGCCCCGGCCAGTGTCACCATGCAGAACCATCTACATCCATGTGTATCAGGAGTGGATGAGTCTCACGGGAGGGCGCTGTCAGGCTCCCAGAACTCCTAGCCATCTTGATATTCATACTACATAAAGACATTTCAGCCATGTCACGATGGAAGGATCGATATTTCATACCTGATATTTTTATGTCAACAAATAACAATGTATCATGTAGAGGCAGAATTTTCCTCTTCTGTGTTCTATTTCCAGATTTCCCAATGAAAACACATCTAACCTGGTGCCTCTAAGTCTGATGTGTGATGACAAAGTTTTAAGTTAGACTCCTTGATCAGCAGTGCTATATCACTCTACGGGGCTGACTAGAATCCACAAAGAAATTATTAATATCCTTGGTGAATGAAAGCTATAGAAATGGTACAAAGCCCCAAAGTAATTGTGTGTGTTTTCAAAGTAGGTGAATCAAAAAAAAAAAAAGATACATTTTTAAGTCAAGGTAGCATATAACAGAAAGGCATTATGATTTCCCACCAGATCTCCTTTTTATTAGTTTATTAGCAAAATAAAAACTGACACAGTCATAAATATGTGGAAATTAAACAACACTCTCTTAAATAACAATTGGATCAAAATAAAACCACAAGGGAAGTTAAAAACCACCTTCAGACAAATGAAAATCTAAGGGCAACATACTAGAACTTGTGAGATGCAGCAAGCGCAGTACTAAGAGGGACTTTCATAGCCATGAACAATTACAGTGAAAAAAATCTCAAGTCAGCAACTAAATTTATGTTTAAGGAACTGGAATAAAGAACAAACCAAATCTAAAGCTCAAAGAAGGAAAGAACTAATAAAATTAGAGTAGGAATAAATAAAATATTGACTAGAAAACAGTAGAAAAGTCATTGTAAAAATTTGGATCTTGGAGAAAGTCAAAATAATTGACTAAGCCTTTTCCTATGAAGAACATCTGCTTTAAGTATAAAATGTGTAACTATGGCCCATTGTTCTTATTATCATTGATAAAATTCAAGCATCATAGGAAAATAACAAAATATATAGAACCTCTCATTATTAGGTATGAAAATTTGTTGTGAATATATTTGCAAATATTTCTATGATGAGAGAGGAATTGATCTAATTTTCCACAATACTTTTCTCTGAGTTCTTACCTACTTCAACTGATTTGGATATTCAGGCTATCCATGGATATTCATGTTCACAGAATGTTTGTTCATTTTTTGTTTTGTTGTGTTTTGGTTTTGGAGAGAGGGTCTCTCCATGTAGCCTACACTGACACTGAAATCACAAACCCTTGCTTCAGCTTATACCCTGCTCTCACAGAATTTTCAGAATGGGAAAATTAAAGATTTCTTAGAAGAGGAAAGCAACTAAATCGATGTATTTTTCAGGGCCAACTTCATGTTTCTGTGGATAACATGACATGAAAACCATTTTGCAAGATGCATTTATAAATATGTGTGGCTTGATGAACCCCTCTGAGGAGCTGGTATTTTCCCCAAAAATAAATTCTATGCTTTTGACCAATAGCGCACCAGCAGCCGTCATGTACATTCATGCTCTGTCACTGCTGTTACGTCAGGAGGCCTCAGAAGACATAATTCAACATTCTGGCACGGAAATTCCTCCTCTATACACTTAGAGTCTGGGTCACATGATCCTTATATCTTCCTCTTACACTAATCTACAATTGTATTTTTTAAGAATGCCTGTTGTATTCTGTGGTAATGATCCTTCCACTCTCCTCAGTATAATGAATCTTTAAGAGAGAATTATTCTTTCTTGAATTAATTTGTTACAATTAGGTGATCTTTTAAGAATATGTTGTTGTTGTTAGGTGCTGTTGAGTCGGTATCCGACTCATAGTGACCCTACATACAACAGAGGAAACACTATTGTCAGTGCTTCTCTGCTGTTCATAGGGTTTTCAATGGCTGATTGATATTTGGGAGGGGGTTGCCAGGTCCTTCTCCCTTTAAGAGTATAGATCACTCAAAAGCTAAAATATCTTATCTTGCCTTCTTATAATTGGTGCCAAAAGCCATGGAAAAGAATGTGTATTGGAATAGGAGCTCCTGGCATTTTGCGTGTTAATAATGCATCCCTTGGTTTTGGTAGTCTGATTCAAACGAGCAAAACCTGAATCAATATTTTACTAATCCTCCTATCTACTTTTATATTTTAATGAAATCATAATGCTTATTCTTCACAAAAGTGCATATATTCTGTTGAAATGGTCTAGGTTTTGCTTTTACTGAAATAAGCCTCCTCCAAAAGCTCTGTCAACAGTGATCATATTTTGGGTTTTTAAAGATAAGTGAGGAAAAGAACTAAATGTCATGCTTTTCTCTGACATACAATCATCTGAGGCTTATGTTATTTATCATTTTTGTAGCTAAGTGCAAGTCAAATGCATATTTATAATACACAGGTAGTATTAGAACTTTAATTAGCCAGCATCTTCATATTTATGTAGCGAACTTATTTCCAGAAATAATTTTATACAGGTGTTTTCTGACTATTAAATTTAAACTTCAGAGGAAAGAAAGTCTCAACAGTTTTACATCCATTATTTCAGTCCCCAGCTTTCTAAAGTACACTGACCGGCTTGTCTCAGTTGCAAACATTCTGTCCTTGATATCAGGAGGGATTGAAAGAGGTTGAATCCATTTGCCTGAATTTGTATTTTGAAATTCAAATGGTAGTCATGTAGTTCACTGAACAAAAACACTGTCTACAATGGATTTTGCGGGATGGAGTGTGGGTTATAAGGAATAAAGGCTCCTAATCACCTTAGGGGATGGCTCCTTCCCCAACCTCTGAAGGCTGAAGGAAGGATCCTAGAAATGGGGACAGAGCCTCCCCAGCCAGCTGCTCCTAGAGCTTTAACCTCCATTGGTTATTCTTGCCTTCCACCTGCTATGGTTAGTGAGAAGAGAAACATTGTCAGCGAGTTTGCTCAAGCCCTTGGTAATACATGGGAACCTTGATATTCAATGAGTGCTTAATTTGAATATTTGTGCAGCAAAATCAAACTTTAATTCTCCTAGGGGAACTAACTTTGCAAAGAATTACAAGTCTCCTCCTTATTTAAGATGAAAAATGACTTTTGATTATTCTAATTCATCCCCTAGTCAGTGGTTCCCAAACAGGGGTGACTTGCCACCCAGGGGTATGTGGCAGTTGCTGGCAGAGAGATGGGAGGCAGGTCCAGAGAAGAGAGCACAGGTTGGAGGCAGACAGCAGTAGGTCCTTCCACAGCAGTAACAATTACCCCCGCCCCACACATGGCGGCAGATAGCTCAATACATCTTTGTTTCCCTTGCAAAAGAATTGATATGAGACCCAGGAATTACAGTCTAGAGTATGGAACCGATTTAATAAAGACATAGATTATGCAGAGCGTGCACCCTCAAGAGGGGCTGCGGTGAGCAGTAGTGAAGGGCTGCGGCCCTGGTCTAACGTCAGATGTGCTTGTGTAGTGAAATCTGGGCCTTAAGAGAAGGGAGGACCACACCATACCCAGAGTCTTTGTTTTATAAAAGGGTTTAATGAACTCGCCCAACATTTTCAGAAGGAGGAGCCCATAGGCAGAAGCTGGGAGACTGAGTATGGGGCGTGCGCCTCCAGGTCCGGCCCAGATATTCGGTAGGGTGGTAGCGCCACACACAGATATTAAACACAATTCACTGGGGCCCCTCCGGTGAGGGGCGAGGAGTCCTGCGGCCCTCGAGCCACTGGCAGAGATGGGAGAAAGGAAAAGAAAAGCCTCAGGTGTCTTTGCCTTGTGTGTGGGGGAACACAGCTCTTTATTTCTCTGCCCTTTATCAGGGTGGAGAGAAAACCCAAAGCGTACAGCTTTAAGTGCTAGCAGCTCTTATACAGTCTCAAGGGCAGATACTTCCATGTTGGTGGTCTCAGCGGAGAGCAAGTTCTTTCCTTGTTGATGGTTGCCACAGGAGAGCACTCTTTCCTCACAGAAGGTATGGGCAAGAGAGTGGTGAGAGCTGTTTCCTCATCGGTGGTCTGAGTGAGAAAAGGGGGAGTTGTTTCCTTGCTGATGGTCCAGGTGAGAAAAGGGGAAAGCTGCCACAGTGCAGCTCCTTATATAGCTCACCCATGGAATGGCCTGAGCCAATCAGCTTTGAGTCCAATTGTCCAGTCAGGTTCATGGGATTTGTGAAAGGTTTGGTACAAATGTCCAACCAAGTTACTTTCATTTTACCTAGATTTAGCTATTTTCCCAGTTTTGGGTGTTTTGCCAACTTCCTCCCAATCTCTCCCTACAGTCTGTGGCCACATTGCCTGTGAATGAACGTGGGGCTGGGGAACAACAGGGGGATGTGGCATCTGTTACCATTCTTGGAAATTAGCTTTGAGGGTTTTAGGGACAATCCTTGGTCCAGAATACAGACCCTTGGTATAAGCAGCATCTGGTGATGTATCTGCTGTGTCTCATCTGCCCGGGAACTGTAGCCTTGGGAAATGTTGGGCGCACTAACTTCAGAGAGGGCTTTATTTCTCTCCACTCACACTAGAGGGATTCAGATTGTCCATTTACTCAAAAACGACACCTCAGGCATATTCCTCAGTGGGAAGACTATCTCTCTTTCTGTTCACTTTTATTATAATGGATTTGTATTTTAAGATAACTTATATTCTATAGAAAACTCAGGAAGGGAAATTATTCTCATGATTGGTGGAAGAATGTCAGAAAAACCACCCAGGGCCAAGATCCATCAATGTAAGTTAAACACCAGCCGGCCGCTTTACACTAAGAAGGTGTGGCTACGGCTTGTCATTTACCTGCACTGACAGCTCACTTACCTGATAGTTCCTTGAAACCAGATGTGCCCATGTTACTAATTATTTGATACGGGTAAATTATTTAAACTCCCTGACATGTTTGCTTATCCTAGAGAGGGGTGGATTTGCACCAGAGTTAAACAATTGATAGGAGACTTAAAACCAGAGCCTATGAAAGGATCCATAACAGCAAGTGCCCACTTTGCTGTGTGGTAGAGGAGAGCAAGGGGGTGACCTTTCCTGCGGGCTCTGGTGCTGAGAGCACTATTGATCTCAGCCAGTGGGGAGCAGCCCAGGTCCTGTTAGCAGCTCTTGTAATGCGAGTTCCCAATCACTTCCTCAGAAAGGCCATCCTCCATGTAGGCATTAGGACCACGTGGGTCAAAAGAAGCTGAGTGAATGGAGCACCATTTAATCCATTGATGGCTGCCAGGATGAGATTGACAGGATGTCGGGGAAGAGGCCTACAGGGCACCATGCCCCTCACCCCAGTGGCAGGCTTAGCCTCTGCTGCCCAAACTGCCAAGACAGGCAACAGCATCCCCTGGGATTTGCAGAGTAAAATCAACGTGGGGTGTGGGTTTCCTAACGCAGGACAGCCCTCTGTGCCCTGCTGTCACTTACGATGTAGCTCAGCTTGACAGTGTCTGAGAAATCAGTGCCTGGGATATTACTATGACTACGTTGAAATTGCCTGCAGCTGTAGCCCTGTGGCATCCGATCCCGTCAGATCTCGTAAGCTAAGCAGGGTCGGGCCTGGTTAGTACCTGGATGGGAGACCGCCTGGGAACACCAGAAGCTGTAGGCTGGCAGAAGGACCTGGCAACCCACTCCCAAAAATCAATCTGCCATTGAAAACCCTATGAACAGCAGAGAAGCACTGACAATAGTGTTTCCCCTGTTGTACAGAGGGTCGCTATGAGTCGGATACCGACTCGACGGCACCTAACAACAACAACAACCACCACCTTGAAATTAAATCCACTTGGCATCTCAATCCTTATCCTACTTCCCAGAGTGCTTTTGAAGTCCTTCCCTCCTCCCTGGCTGTGCTGATTCCTTTTTCCCTTGGTCTGCTGCTGCGAAAGCCCCTGAGGAGCCTCCAAGGGGCCTCGGCACACCATGGTGCCATCTTGCCCAGGAAGGTCAAATTCTGAATGCTTGTTGACTGGCTAAGTCCTGGGCAAAGCTGGAAAGGCTGCTGACACAGCACGCGAGACTCCCTGTGCAGAGACTGCAGGTGGGTATGCGGTGGACTACACTGAGGCTAGAAACCGAGATGCTTCGTTAGCTTTTAAGGTAGAGTCCTATTTGGGATTGAACCAAGGGATTGGGGGAGAAAATAAAGGCCAGGTTGGTGAAGTCATGTTCCCATTTCCTCCAGGCACTGAATGAATAGACACGATGCTTTTCGGGCTCTTTTTTATATTAAGTCACACCAAGTTTACTGTTTTCTAAACAATGTTATAGAAAATTGTGTCATAAACACAGGAAGATTAAAATACAGTGAAGTTGTCGAAGTTTCAACAGCAGCACTCATTAAGATGACAGTCAGCACTTAGACGTTTCCACTCTGGAAACTGCACTTTGCTTGTGCGTGTTTGGCTGGAGCAGGGCGTGGATGGTAGCTGCCTCTCTGATCTCAGCCACCCACCACTGCGATCTGGACTGTAAGTGCCTTACAACCCGAGGCTGAACTTGTGTATCTAGGGGGTAAGCACACTGATCTCTAATTGCAAGGCTGCTCTCGTCTCCGAAGTTCTAACACCCACAATCTCTGAATGAAAATGCAATGCCACAATGCGACTGCTATTGCTGTTAGGTGCTATCGAGTCAGATCTGACTCATAGCCACCCGATGTATAACAGAACAAAATGCTACCCAACACTGTGCCAGTCACATGATCTCATTATGATTGAGGCCATCTTTTCAAACACTGTTTCTTCTCATTATGAGTTGTGCCACATCAGCAAAAGGAGGTCCCAGGGGTTTTACTCTATTCCTGTCATTAAGGTCAGCTCTACTTTAAGAAGGCAATTCTTCTCCAGTCATTTCTTGAATGCCTACCGCCTAGGGGGCTCATTTTCTGGCACTGTATTTGGCAGAGCTTCTCTGCTATTCATAGGGTTTTCAATGGCTAATTGTTTTGGGAGTGGGCTGCCAGGTCCTTCTCCCTAGTTTGTCTTGGTCTGGAAGCTCAGCTGAACCCTGTCTACCATGGTGGCCCTGCTGGTACCTGAGATACCAGTGGCATAGCTTTCAGCATCACAGCAACACAGAAGCCCCCACAGCAGGACCAGCTGACAGACGCATGGGGGAGCAATGAGATAGGACAGAACTTGCTCTACTGCGGGGCTGAATCCGGGGCCTTGCAAATACTTTGCAAGCCCTTTACCACTGAGCTGCACTTTCAACCCTTTGTTTTCATTGTTATTTATCTTGAGAGAGGGTCTCTCTAAAGCAGGCTGCCTCTGGCCTCAAACTTAGATTCCGCCTGCCTCTGCCTCCCAAGTCACTGTGATTACAGGCGTGTTCCAAGCAAAAATTTTTTAGTGAAGCAAAAATAACTGCAAAAATAGGCTATTAGTAAACAGGATTTATTTTAAATAACATAGAGTAGGCATATTGCATCATGTTTAGATCATTGATGAGCAGGAAAATTGAGCCTGCAGTTACACTCCATCCTAAATCGCCTGTGTTTCACTCTGAGGAACGCCAAGCGTGGCTGTTCTCCGTCTGTTTAGCAAGAATGTATACATTAGATGGAAATCTTTGAGATAAGATCAAAGAACTGAGTTCAGTTTTTCACTCTTACTGTCACATTAAAGACTATCTCCCTCAAGGTGTTCTGATAGGAATTAGTTAATATTACGCCCCCACAACCCGTGAGGGGCTCCTTAAAGGGTGCGACTATGAGAGTCCGTCATGCCTCGGGCCCGGGAGGTGCATTGGGTGTGGGCTCGTCAAGGTGTCCCCGTGACACGGGCGCTGAGCACAACTCCTTGTAGTCAGATGAACACCGCTGAACCGCATGCGCACGGTGGGGATCTGCACACGATTTGTCTTACGAGCATTTGTAAAGGACAAAACGTCTTTAGGTCCCTGGAACTTTTCTCTTTAAAGCATTTGATCAATTTCTTCAACACTTTGAAAGTGAAGTGAAAGAAACGACTAAGTTTTACTCATGAGAAGGTGTCATTGCTCCTTATTCTGCTGGGACAGGAGGTGGTTACTCAGGCAGTTCCAGTGAGAGCTGGCACGTGTATGGGGAAGGATAGAAATACATTTAAAGGGTACCAAGAAAAGTGCACGCATCTTGGGAGGAAAACGTTCCCTTTTTCTGTTTCAAAAGTGTGTTCTATTTTGATTTTGATGTGATGGTAGAAATACAACCCAGAACCGCGTAGTACATGTTGCTACTTCAGTTCAATTCAACTTAGAAAAGTAATACATAGGCAACATCTCATAAATCACATATACACTTTTTCCAATCTCAGGTATGAGTCTGTTATTCATTTTACCATTCAAAAACTGACTAGGGCCAGGTGCCATGGCACAGGCCTATAATTCCAGCGAGTCGGGTACTTACGACAAGGGGATAGTGAGCTTGAGGCCAGAGGCAGCTCCCACAGCTTCGCAAGACCCTGTGACAAGATAAAAACAAGAAAGGGCCAGGGAGGCAGCTCAGTAGCAGAGCACGTGCCTAGCACGTGCGAGGCTCAGGGACCTACCTCCTAGTAATGTGGAAAAAAAAGAAAAAAAAGAAAAAGTAACTAGAATATCTGTGTCTCCAACTAGATGACAGATAGGTATGTACGTATGTAGTGATATGTGAATTGTTGTTGTTGTTGTTGTTAGGTGCCGTCGAGTCGGTATCCGACTCATAGCGACCCTCATAGGGTTTTCAATGGCTGACTGTTTCGGATTGCCTTGGGAGTGGATTGCCAGGTCCTTCTCCCACTTTTGCGGTGCTGGGAATTGAACTCCGGCCCTCAGAGACTGCAGTGCAGTGCTCTACCAACTGAGCTAAATCCCAGCCCGATATGTGAATAGATGGATATATATATTTGTATAAGTTGCATGATATTTAATTTATATGGAATATGAAACATAGTCATAATTATTTGTTGTTGTTAGGTGTCATCAGGTTAGGTTTTCAAGGGCTGATTGCTTCTAGATTGTTTCAGGAGTGAGCTGCCAGGTCCTTTACTCATAATATAATCATAAAATATACTATATAAAATGCATTATATATAATCATATATGTAATTATAAATTATACTTGTATATCATATGACATGGTATGTGTAATTATATGTCATCATACATATATGATTAAATATATGTAATATAAATTACATATCATATTAATTATATATAACTTGATGTTTTTATATTTTATATTATATAATATATAGTCCTATATAATATATATTGGCCTGCAACCGTACCACTGTGGCATCCGATCCCACCAGATCCCAGAAGCTAAGCAGGGTCAGCCTGGTTAGTACTTGGGTGGGAGACCACCTGGGAATACCAGGTGCTGTAGGCTTCAGAGAAGGAGCTGGCAACCCACACCCAAAAAACAATCAGACATTGAAAACCCTATGAATAGCAGAGAAGCACTGACAATAGTGTTTTGCCTATTGTACGTAGGGTTTTTATGAGTTGGACACCAACTCAATGGCACCTAACAGCAACAACATAATATATATCATATATATTGTCATATATATTATTTATATCCAACTGTGCAGTTATCTGTAACAACTCAGGTTCTTATACAATAGAAACATTTAGTGAGCCCTGAATATGTTAAACTTATAATGTTGTTTCTGTTTGTTCCTATCTGTGAAGGGTTCTTACTTTATCTACCATTATGAATGAAAACTGGATAAAGACATTTGAACACCATTGATAAGATTTTGAATGTTATGATAGCATCTTATTAGAACTTTAAACAAATTCTCATTTTTCAACAACACTTTCTGCAATATTTCTTTCAAAATATAAGTGAAAACTTTCTAATTTAAGTCTGAGTTTTCCTTATCCTTTCTACTTTTTTCTATCAATGCATTTTCATAGGGCTATCAGTTTTAATTTTTGGTTAACCAAAAGAGTGTTGTAAATATGTCCAATAATTCCGGTTTCTTCTTTGCCCTCATAATCATCTTCTTTCCTAAGTGTCATAAACAAACAATTATAATTTAGGTGAAATTCTCTATTCTAATTTCAAAATGCTGGTAGCAATTCTTACAAACGAAATTACTTCTCAGTGCATGTACAGATGCTTAGAAGTCAAGCCATTGTTGTGAGGTGCTGTGGAGTCAGGTCCGCCTCATAGCAACCCTGTGTTCAACAGAACAAAACACTCCCAACACAGTTCCCTGCCCAGACCTCTGTCCATGCTTCTCTGCTCTTCATAGGGTTTTCAATGGCTGATTGTTCTGGGAGTAGGTTGGGAGTGGCTGCCAGAACCTTCTCCCATTTTTTTGTGGTACTAAGGATAATGAGGGCTGGGATTTAGCTCAGTTGGTAGAGTGCTGGGCTGCAGTCTCTGAGATCCCGAGGTCAATTCCCAGCACCGCAAAAATGGGAGAAGGGCCTGGCAATCCACTCCCAAGGCAATCCCGAAACACTCAGCCATTGAAAACCCTATGAGGGTCGCTATGAGTTAGATACCGACTCCACGGCACCTAACAACAACAACAAGGATAGTGAAGCATAAACCATATAATTTTATCATTATGTTTGTGGAGCACACCACATAGAAATTATATACACACATGCACACAGAAAAGAAAGTAAGGGAAGTGTGCCTGTCAGTAGAATCATTTTAGCTTTGAGTGTTTAAAAGATGGACTGCTATAGATGACCGCTGTAAATGTAACAAATGAGTAAAGTAATTGCTGTTTTAATTTGAGAGGGTGATGGGCAGATGAGATGTTGGGAAGAGGGACAGTGACATAAGAGAAAATAAATACTTTTTTCAAACAAGCATGAACTGTACCACTCAGCAAACTGGCTGTCTTTACCCACGCCACAGAACTCGAGCTGATTCCATGGCGTGTCATTTAATTTCTTCATTATATTAGTGAAGGACTTGCATTTCATTGGGAAGTTTTCCTGGGCAAGTACTCTGTGGTAACTGTGTGAGTTCATGAACCTGCCAGACGCCTGCAGATTCCACTGTGGTGCTCAGGGTCCATGCGTGGCCCAGAGGTCAGAATGAGCCTCCTGGAATCTTCTGGAATGGAGCTGTTTACCCAGTAGGTCCCCTGAACTTTTAATTCAGTCTCAGGATCAATCTGTATTTGCTCTTGAATGATCAGAAAACTTCATATTTTACATGAATGAATAAAACACCGACTAATGCATTGATGTGCACAGTTCTTAGACTCCCTTTCAACGTGGATTTCCTTTTTGCTGTGGATGATTTTTTAGTTGGTAATATAACTAATCGCCTTTTTAGTTGATAGACATAAAAAACATATTTTAGATGGAAAATGGCCCTATCAAGGGTCTAGAGTTTAAAAACGGTTGTGTAAATGTTATAGCTTTGAGAAATTATGTCCCAAAGAATGAATATTGAATAAATATCATGACAGCCTTTCTTGGTATGGAATAATTGAACAAGTCTGCTATTTTATCTACAATATAATAATAGGACTTATTATTTAAATGCAACTCTTGCATTGCACATTTAATACAGAGGCTACCTCTGACTGCATGTCTCTTTCTGACAAGGGTGATTAACATGCAATCTTACTTGGAAAAGAAATAGAAAAGAAACCATAGAGATAAAAAAGAGTTTAGCAAAGTAGGTGCCAATGTCCGAGAATTCAAGGACACAGAATCCCAATGAGGACAACAGAAATGAGGCACTGCCATTGCACAGGCAGCACAGACCACAGAGCGCCAGGAGGAGAAAAAGTCCTCTGTGCACGGCTGGCTGTGTGGGCACCTGGGCCAGCTGATCAGGGTATAGAACTCCATAATGGTGGCCAAATAGCACACTGCTGTGGTTTTGAGATTTATCTCAGTTGGTAGAGCACCGCTCTGCAGTCTCTGAGATCCTGAGTTCGATTCCCAGCACCGCAAAAATGGGAGAGGGCCTGGCAATCCACTCCCAAGGCAATCCTGAAACAATCAGCCATTGAAAACCCTATGAGGGTCGCTATGAGTGGGACATGACTCAACAGCACCTAACAACAACAACAACATGGTTTTGATAAACTAATGTGGGTAAAGATGGTAACTTGTAGAGTGTTGTTGTTGTTGTTGTTGTTGTTGTTATGTTGTTAGGTGCCGTCAAGTTGGTGTCTGAGTCACAGCGACCCTATAAACAACAGGCAAAACAAAATTGTCACTGCTTCTCTGCTGTTCATAGAGTTTTCAGTGGTGGGAGTGGGTTGCCGGGTCCTTCTCCCAAGCCTACAGCACCAGCTGTTCCCAGGCAATTTCCCATCCAAGTACTAAGCAGGCCTGACCACGCTTAGCTTCTGAGATGTGACGGGATTGGATGCCACAGTGTTGCTGCAGGCAACTTGTAGAACAAGTGTGATTAAAAATGAAAATGAAGATAATTGTTGAAAAAAGCAATAGCCTATGCTAGCTTGGGGCTTGCTAAATTTTGTTCTGAGTAACCTTGCCTGGTGCTTGTGGTACCTGGGTCATGTCCTATCTCTGGAAACCCCACAGAAGTTGTTCTAAGTATCTTGACCTTTCCTGGTGTCTCAAGACTGCCGCCTCCCGCCCTGGGTGCATTTACTAATGGCTGAAAGCTGCCTGAACGGCCAGTGGCCTGTTTTAGAGACAAAGCTCATGAGCAGAGAGTTACCAAAGGGGCTGCGGGGGAGGTAAGGCTGGTGAGCAGACTCAATGCCCTCGCGGACCAGCTGGGCAGCGGACAGTGAGGACTCAGCGGATATTCAGGTCTGCAGAACGTCCAGGGGATCTGGAGGAGACCGAGGATGATTCCAAAGTCACGAGGTGAGCGAGAGCCACGTGTCACTCCCGGGGTGATGGAGCATTTGGCTCTTGTGTGTCAGGGCTCTTTCCATCGGGGCTCGAAGGAATTAGAACAGAGTGGATGAGAACTTATAGCTGGTTTTAGGGCAAAAATCCCTTCTGATAGGACACAATTTTCACATGCAGGGGGAAATGTGTTGCTAATTTTGCCCTTCAAGAATAAGTAGTCTTTTGTTTACAATTAGGGAATGTTTGGCTTATGAACTATGTGTTTTTCTTTCTAATTTGTGCCTTGCCCAAACATTTGCACTGAGGATAGGAAACGCGACAATCAAACTGCTTAGCTTCGGTTTTAAAAGCTCTTTCAAATGTTACAACGGAAATAAAAGTTATCTTGCAAACTGCTTATCAAGACACAATTTACCTTTCTATTTAAAAGTGTCATGTGGCGCTCTCATTTGGAGAGAAAGGAAAGGGGTGACAGGACAGTCAGTTGGCCCTGGACAGGTGCCCCGTGGCTCCCTGTAATGCTCCAGCTGACCTGTTACTGGTATGACAGGAGAAGAGGGTGACACTGATGGAGCTGATTTCTCCGAACTTTGTGTGGTGCCTAATTCCACGTGATGATTAATTCTGACAAGCGGAGCATCTAATGAAGTGTGTAGCTTGTAACCCTCCAGGATTTGCAGAGCTGTGCCAACAACTCACTTAAATGACTCTTCGGGGTGCGGTTATTTGCCTCTCATTTGTTTCCTCTGTTTCTTCTTTCGTTTCGATACCCTGCGCTAACTCCAGATTCTGAGGTATTTTGAAGTACTGTTATGCGTTTTGTTTTATGGCAATCATGGATCGGTTCAGTCATGTTTCGGCTTCTTTCTTGAATCCATCAATGACATTTAACAAGAGCAATAAGGTTTCTGCTTGTCCTGATTCTTAAAAATCTACTTGAGTATCTTCCAACCTCCCTGAGTCGTCATCTGAAATGTCAGTGTCAAAAGGATCATTTCCTCTCATCCTTGCCTTCACGTGAGCTGCAGAGAAAAATGCAACTGTCTTCCACTGTTGGCTGAATTAAATAACTTTATTTTATATGACTTTCTTTTATTAAAAATATTTGCTTAAGCTGGGCACGGTGGCGCACGCTTGTAATCCCAGTGGCTTGGGAGGCAGAGGCAGGAGGATCGCAAGTTCAAGAACAGAGGCAGTCTGCGTAACTTAGCGAGACCCTGTCTCAAAAAGTAAAAAAAAAAAAAAAAAAAAAAAAAAAAAAAAAAAAAAAAAAAAAAAAAAAAAAAAAAAAAAAAAAAAAAAAAAAAAAAAAAATGGGCTGAGGGTGCAGCTCAGCAGTCCAGCACTTGCAGAACACGCAAGCGTGAGGCCCTGAGTTCAACACCCAGTACTGGGAAAAAAAATTACTTATATACTCACTAAGAAAAATTCAAAGAGTATAAAAAAATGAATCCATCAGTGGTCTACAATGAGTTGATAGCCATGAGGCACTTTGGCATTTCTATCCCTTTTTTCTTCTGTAAATAGATAACACTGTTTTATATTTACAATCCATAGTCATGTTGTTTTATATTAAGTATTGCATTTTCTAAACGTATGGATCAGATTATAAGCTTTCTTGAGGCAGAGAATCTTCTGTTGTTGTTGTTAGGTGCCGTCGAGTCGGTATTTGACTCATAGCGACCCTCATAGGGTTTTCAATGGCTGACTGTGTTGGGATTGCCTTGGGAGTGGATTGCCAGGCCCTTTTCCCATTTTTGCAGTGCTGGGAATTAAACTCGGGACCTCAGAGACTACAGCGTAGCACTCTACCAACTGAGCTAAATCCCAGAGTCATTCCTTAAATTCACCTGTGTGGTTCTTCATTAATGAGGTCTAGTAACTCATGATGATTTGACTTGCTCAAACTTCATTTCCCGTGTTAAGAGCGTGAGTTGTGAGGGTTTTTTGTGTTGTTCTCAGGTGACTTGACTGGGGTTCTGTCTCACAGTTCATCTCTCTCTCTCTCTCTCTCTCTCTCTCCATATATATATATATATATATGATTTTACATATATATGTATATATATACACATATGTGTTTACATATATATATACACACATGATTTTACATATATATACACACATTTTACATATATATGATTTTACATATATATGTGTATATATACACATATGATTTTATATATATATACACACATGTTTTTACATATATATATATATGTGTATATATATATATATATATATATATAATTTTACATATATATGAGGCCATGGCCTGGCCTCTTCCTCTGTCCCTCTCTAGGGACAGACTCTGTCCCTCTGTCCCTCTGTAGGGAGGGACAAAGTACCCAGGACCCCACAGTTGCCCCTTCCTAGCATCTGCTCAGTTGGACCCACAGCAGTTCTGTGCTCCCTACAAGACCCCACCTCTACTCTGCTTTCCGTGTGTTCAGTGTTGAACCTGCGGAAACGTCCCTTCAGACCTGAACGGATTCTCACAGTGGAGTTACAATAGAAACGGAAAGACACCGTTGCCTTTGCACAGGCAGGGAAGCAGCAGTTGAGCTGGGCACGGTAAATGCCTCACCCCACCCGGCTGGGCTAGAGCCCCTTGCTCTGTCCTGCAGGGTTTCCGGTACCCAGGGGTTTTTCTCATGACCCTAAGCTACTTTGGAAGAGCGGAAGAAAACTTGCCAGTCCTCTGATTCCTTGATAGCTCTCAAATTATTTATAATCCGGTGCCTGGCATTTACTGCAACTTAGTAAATATAAATGGCTGGTGAAAAAGTCTCGCGCTCTCTGTGATGGTCCTTTCTGAAAGAAGAAATTCAAATTTGGGGGCAGTCCAGCATGAAGAGCATGGGTTTGGGCTGGAAGACCCTTGCCAGGCACACATAGGACATTGCGGTACAGGTAGAGAAAAGAAAGCAAGAGAACATGAAGTCTGAGGCCCAGAGGCTAAAGTTCACGCCCTGCTCCCCGCCGAGAGCTGTGAGTCTGTGCCTAACTCACGAGACTGTCGACACTGCCGTCCTCAAGTGCAATGCCGGGCCTGAGTCCTCTGCTTCTTGTCTCCAGGGCTGAGGTGGTAATGCGACAGATGGGGAGCGGCTGCAATGGTGAAGTCCACTCGCGCTGCCTGCCCTCAGCGCCCTCTGTGCGCCAGTGCCTGACAGCCCTGCTGGCGGGTGGCCTGTGACGGAGGACAGTGGAGAGGGGCATCTGGACAGGAGCCTTCCCACAGAGCACGGGGGGACTGGAGTAATGACTGACCTGAAATACACAGAGAGAAAGGGCCCGGGGGCCGGGCAGCAGAATTCGAAGGCTGGCTGTCATTTGTGATTGTGTGTTAGTCCCCCCGTCACCAAGTACTCAGTATTTCAGATTGTGTCCTGAGGAGTTAACGTCACCCACGGTGAAGTCCCCTTCTGCCTCCACACGCACCGTCAGCCGGCCCAGCACCCAGAGTAGTGACTGACTGTGGTCACTGAGGGGCAGGGAGAGCAGCCCCGTGGACTGGGGAAGCTGGGGAAACTCCCATTCCATTGTAGGACACGTGGTTAGGAGCTCCGTCCAAGGAAGCGAGTTCTCCCCAGTGGCCTGTGAAGTTCAGCTGCAGTAGGAATGAGCTTTAAATTGGACAGATTCTGTATTTCTTACGATAATTATGAGATGCCTGCAGCTGTAGCCCTGTGGCATCTGATCCCGTCAGATCTCGGAAGCTAAGCAGGGTCGGGCCTGGTTAGTACCTGAATGGGAGACATCCTGGGAACACCAGAAGCTGTAGGCTTGGGAGAAGGACCTGGCAACCCCCTCCCAAAAATCAATCTGCCATTGAAAACCCTATGAATGGCAGAGAAGCACTGACAATAGTGTTTCCCCTGTTGTACAGAGGGTCACTAAGAGTTGGATACTGACTGGATAGCACCTAACAACAACAACAATTATGAGAGGACAGAATGATGCTAGGTTGCCCTCCTGACACATCCTACACCATTTTTTTTTTTTCAGTGATGTTTAGGAGCAAAGAAGGAAAAAGGTGTATGTATGCCTGTCTTGCAGGTTTCTATTTAGATAATCCATGGTGACATTTCTACACTTCCCCAGAGTTATCAAGGTCACAGCTGGTCTCAGTTTCCTTCCATCTTTCGTAGTGATGATTTGTAGCTGCTCAGGTGTATTGAGTGGTGAGCCAGCAGGGCTCACATGCCATTGTTCATAGCACTTATTCCAGAAACACCCAAACACAGTATTCTTATTTTTATTAAAGACAAATAGGACTGTCAAGGGCAGTTGACATTTAATTTCCTCAGATCTTTAAAATTCCATAGAAAATAGGACCTCACAGCTTCTCCTCAACTCTTGACATCTATTCAAAACGAAGGTAACACTGATGACTGATTTTAAAAATGTGCATAACATTTATTTTTTGACAGTATTATTTTGAAAAGCTAGATGTTGAGTATAATTGATAAGACACAAATTTGGCTAAAGGTTAGGTTTCAGTTTTAGGCTAAAATCTGATTTGTAACAAGTATTTTCATATATGCAAATAATATCCATCAATTCAGGTAAATTTATTTCATCAATGTATATTCTTGTTGGTAGGTGCCCTCGAGTTGGTCCGACGCTTAGCAACCCTCCTAGAGTTTTCAATGGTTGAAGTTTCATGATTGCTTCGGGAGTGGGTTGCCACATCCTTCTCTCATTTTTGCAGTGCTGGGATCGAACCTGGGTCCTCAGAGAGTGCAGAGCAGTGCTCTCCCAACTGAGCTAAAAGCCCAGCTGTTAATGTACAGCATAGGCAAACAGATAGACCCCTGATAGATTGATGGGTAATGTTACCCATCAGCTGCCTGGGTCCTTTGGCTCCGCCTGGCATGTAGGGCAGGAGAGGCTGACCTGATTCTTCTTTTGGTGGCTTTTATAACCCTCACTGGGCTGGGATGTAGCTCAGTTGGTAGAGCGCTGCGCTGTAGTCTCTGAGGTCCCGAGTTCAATTCTCAGCACCGCAAAAATGGGAGAAGGACCTGGCAACCCATTCCCAAGGCAATCCCGAAACAGTCAGCCATTGAAAACCCTATGAGGGTCGCTATGAGTCGGATACCGACTGGATGGCACCTAACAACGACAACATAACCCTCAGCTTCTGGCAACAGCAGGGGGCGCCCTCTCGTGTTGCAGCTCTCATTGCAGCTGTGGGTGTAGAAGCACCCACCTGTGCTTCTCAACACCCGTGGAAGCAGCAGTCAAGAAATCCAAAGACGCATTGCTCTGGGAAAAGCTGTGGCAAAAGATCTCTTTAGAGTATTGAAAAGCAACGATGTCACATTGAAGACAAAGGTGCGTCTGACTCATGCCATGGTATTCTCAGTTACACCATATGGTTGTGAAAGGTGGACATTGAACAAGAGAGACAGGCCTGGGGTACTGGGACCCCCGCCCTGTGGCTCTGTGGTGACAAGTGTGAGTTACAGCTCTTGTGCTGAACTAGGAAATCCGGCTTCCTCAGCCCTTGGCGTAGCCGTTGTGGCGGCTCCCAGGCACAAGGTGTCTGAGTCCCTTGGACCTGAGAGCTGGCAGCCGTCTGGAGCTTCTCCTGTCCCTGCAGCCTCCACTTCCTCTTCTCAGCTTCTCTTCCTCCTCAGCCTCAGCCTCCACCCTCGCTCTCCTCCCCTGTCCTTGTACCACTCCTTGTTGTCCCTGCCTCCTCATCATCTGCGCCCTGCGGTCCTCCTGACTCTCTAGCTGTTTCTCATCACTGTTGCGACTGTCCGCACTGGAGTGCAGGCTGCTGCTGCTTCTGCCACTGTGGGTGCTTCTACCATTGTCATTGCCACTGCCGCTTCTCACAGGGCTGCCGCCATTGCCACTGGCGCTGTCTTTGCTGCTGTAGCTCCTGCCACGGTCGCTGCTTCTTTCTCCATGTTATTAATGATGGTGACCAACAGGAAGCAATAAAATACACTGAAAGAAGCCTTTTATTGGGGCTAATGTTGCAGCACTGAGGGGCATGGGGCAAGCACAGCAGGTGTCTCCCAGACAGGTCATGGAGTAGCTGACAGCCTGTTTATATAGCCAGAAAAGGGGAGTTTGCACCAGACCTCCATGCAGTTGGAGGACTGGGTTCACACTGACCATGGTGCTGTCCTTCCTGTGTGAGTCGCAGCTGTCCCTCTGCTGGGCATCCAGGAGAAGTGCTTCCCTTCTCCTCTGGGTTGAAATGGTTGCTGGAGAGTTGTGGCATAAGCTGTTGAAATCGTCATGGCTGGTGCCTCACCTTCAGGAGCCGGAGTTTGCTTCAGCAGCAAGAAGCTGTGTTCCCTGCGTAGCGTCTGCAAGGCATTTGCAGAGTGTTTAAAGCAGCTGGTGCTGACATGAGGGTAGCCCAGCTGGGTACTTACAAGACAGTCCTCTATGCAAGGCTGCCAGGGCACCAGGGAAGGGTCTAAGAGCTATCAATTAGGGAGTCCCATCTCCCAGCATCTTAGCTTATTTTCAGGAAAAAAAAAAAACACCAGAAAGGGTGCTTAAAATGAGGACTGATCATTAACATAATTAGTGGCTTTAATGGTGTGTAACAGTGCTTTACCAATGCTTAATACCTGTCCAGTGACCAGGGAGAGATAGGTCTCTCTAATCTGTATAACATAGATTTTAAAAACTGATAAAATTAGAACTTATCAGGCATATATTGCTTTTAATATGTTTCTTTAATAATTTATAATTTAACCACAAAAGAATCATGTGCAACATAAGGTTTAAAAGGCAATTATTTTATCTGGGAAAATATTATGTTCAGCTTCCAGAAGATATTTGAAAAAGAAAAGTAGAAATATGAAATCAATGATATGAAATGTAGCTGTGATATATATAAATATATACACATATATACACACATACATGTGTGTGTGTGTGTGTGTGTGTGTGTGAGATAAGGAACTAAACAGAAGATTTTAAAAATTAGCTGGAGAAGACAAAAATAAATATTATAATAACATGTGTGAAGAGCTGGAGATGGAAAACCAAAAAGGAAGAATATGTTCTGTGTTTCTCAAGCTTAAGTAAGTGAAGAAAAATTCAAGCTTGAAGTGGCAGTAGGGAAAAGATTCTACAGGGAAAATATTAAACAATGCAGGAAGGATCAAAAGAAGATGGGAGGAATATATTGAGTCACTCTACAAAAAAGAAATGGTAGATGACCAACCATTTCAAGAGGTTGCATATGAAGAGGATCCAATGGGGTTGAAGGACAAAGACGAAGCTGCCTTGAAGGAATTGACAAAACACACAGCTCCAGGAATTGGTGGAATACCAATAGAGATGTTTCAACAAACAGATGCAGCACTGGAGGTGCTAACATTTTTATGCCAACAGGTTTAGAAAACAGCTACCTGGCCAACTGACTGGAAGAGATCCATATTTGTGCCTATTCCCAAAAAAAGGGATCCAACTGAATGTGCAAACTATCGGACAATATCATTAATATCACACACAAGGAAAATTTTACTGAAGATCATTCAAAAGAACTGCAGCAGTATATAGACAGGGAATTACCAGAAAATCAAGCGGGATTCAGAAGAGGGCGGGGAACCAGGGACATCATTGCTGATGTCAGGTGGATATTAGTTGAAAGTAGAGAATATCAGAAAGACGTCTATCTATGTTCTATTGATTATGCAAAGGCATTTGACTGTGTGGATCATAACAAATTATGGATAACACTTCAAAAAATGGGAATACTAGAAAACCTAATTATACTGTACATGAACCAGGAGGCAGTTGTTTGAATAGAACAAGGAAACACTGAGTGGTTTAAAGTTGAGAAAGATGTACATCAGGGCTGTATACTTTCCCCATATCTCTTCAATTTCTGTGCTGAGCAAATAATCCGAGAAGCTGGACTTTATGAGGAAGAACGTGGCATCAGGTTAGGAGGAAGACTCATTAACAACCTGCGCTAATGCAGATGACACAACTCTTTGCTGAAAGTGAAGAGGATTTGAAACATTTACTGATGAAGATCAAAGAACATAGCCTTCAATATGGGTTACGACTAAACATCAACAAAACAAAAATCCTTACAACTGGGTCAGCACACAACTTCACAATAAATGGAGAAAAAATGAGGTTGTGTATGATTCTGCTTTATTTGGCTCTACAATCAACACCCATGGAAGCAGCAGTCAAGAAATCAAAAGACTCATTGCTTTGGGAAAAGCCATGGCAAAAGATCTCTTTAGAGTATTGAAAAGCAAAGATGTCACATTGAAGACGAAGGTGCGTCTGACCCATGCCATGGTATTTTCAGTGGCATCATATGGTTGTGAAAGCTGGACATTGAACAAGGCAGACAGGAGAAGAATTGATACTTTTGAATTGTGGTGCTGGAGACGTCTATTGAATATACCATGGACTGCCAAAAGAACCAATAGATCGGTCCTGGAAGTGCAACCAGAGTGCTCCTTGGAAGCGAGTATGGCTAGACTGAGTCTTACATATTTCGGACATGTAGTCAGGAGAGAACAATCCCCGGAGAAAAACATCATCTTTGGGAGAGTGTCAGGTCAACGAAAAAAAGAAAAACCCTCCACCAGATGGATTGACACAGTGTTTACAACAATGGGCTTAAGCATAAATAAGATCATGTGCCTGGCACAGAATCAGGGAGTGTTTCCTTCCACTGTGCATAAGGTTGGACCCGACTCAGCAGCACCTAATGACAACAACAACATATTCATTCTTGAAAAAGTAGTCAAATTAACAAAATACATTTAAATAGAATTGGAGAATTTTCCCAGTTACATCATATAATTTGTTCATGAACTATGTTAAGTGATTATCATTTAATCCACTTTTGTTAGTCAATTTCCAAAACATTTCAGGCATTTTATTGTACATGATTATCCCTTTCTGGTATACTAGTTACAATAGTTGTGGTATTTCCAACCCATACAATTTAAGGAATAATTAATAGAGCAACAGGAATATCAAAGAAAGTATATTACACATTAAATAAACAATGAAAACTGTAGATGATACCTTCAGCGTTATAAATTTAATTTGTCCAGAACATAGGTTTTTCAATATATAATTCCTATTGTTAGTCTAAAAACAAATGAGTTTTGTTGGTCATTGATTTCAGGGTATATATTATTCTTTACTTAGCTTTCTAAATTTATTTAATAAATGTGTAATCATTCCTAGAAATCCTAGTGTATATATACCCTAGTGCTGAGCCCACAAAGTGGCCTGATTGTAGGGTTTGCCAAATTCCCCATTTTAAAATATTCACCCCATAGATGGTTTCAGGCTCCTATGGATCTAACAACGGCCTTGTAAGATTCGTGAATGCTTCATCTTTGCATCCCCACAGCTGATACAGTTCCCACAAGCACATCTCTGAAAATTCATTGTCACAGGTAGGTGGGCAAATCTAATGCTTCCTGGAATCTTCTCCTCCCTAGGCCAGCCCCACCCAGTGATCCAGAATGAGCAGCTGAGCAGATTCTCCACACGTAGATCTCTCCATGCGCGAGAATGCCTGGGGCACTCCCACGTGAAATACCACACTCTAATACCACCAGCAATACCACACTCTATCTCCACGCAAACACTTGTGACCCACGTGTGCCAGTGTGGCGCAGCAGTGTCGTTACTCACTTCTGATCTTGGTGAAGGTGGGGGTGTGGGCCGCATGGCACCAGCTATGGCATAATGGAGACAGGCTCCGTAGGACAGATCACTGTGATCCTGCAGTCATGCTGGGAATGCGGTGTAGACTCTTGTAGTTGCATTATTCCTGTACCTGTCTGCCATTTGGTAAGACTGTGGTACATTTTTACATTACTTTATAATGAGTTTGTACTGAACTTTAAGCACCTTGGCCAACATGGTTTTGTCGGTAAGGGGCTCAGAATGAAGGTGCTCTCAGTCCTGGTGTCTGAGTTCAGTGACTGATGTTCATCACAGCCGAAACTGTCAGCCACTCTGCATGGCCGTGTGGACTGGGGAGACAGTGGAATCCTCCGGCCCCTCTGATTTGCAGTACAGACGAGTGAGACCTCGTCCAGCCTGAGCTCCTCTCAAGTCCCTTCTATGAGTTGACACAGTGTCAGACACTTGATGCTGAAGATAGTGTAAGAAGACCCATGAAGCATTACGGGCTACGGCTGGGGACATCAGTGAGGTTATCTGGTGGGGTAGTCGGTGAGCAACACGGCCCCAGGCCACATGTGCAAGGCACTTTAGGGTCCTTCTGAGAAAAAGACATTCACAGCTTCCATTTCCATCAGCTGCAGCCCTGTAGCTTCATCCAATGTATCCCCAGGGCAGACCTGGTGTACGTACCAGGCTTATAACATGTTGTTGTTGTTAGGTGCCATCAAGTCCTGTTCGGCTCACAGTGACCCTCATAGGGTTTTCAATGGCTGTTTTGGGATTGCCTTGGGAGTGGGTTGCCAGGTCCTTCTCCCATTTTTTGTGGTGCTGGGAACTGAACTCGGGACCTCAGAGACTGCAGCGCAGTGCTCTACCAACTGAGCTAAATCCTAGCCCCGGGCTTATAACATAGAAAAGTGTAAAAAACAGAAGTGTGAAAATTTAGAGAAAGTCTCAGTGCCATAGCCCCAGCCCTACATGTTAAGGATGAGGAAGCTGAAGTGGAAAAAGTCAAATGAACTGGCAGAGGCCACAGGCTTAGAAATGCCAGCATCACTGAGGATTTCTCTACAAAACTCTTGAATTTAGTTCAACAGCAGTGGATTATTTTCCTGTAGTAAAACTCACCTGCCTAAAAACCTAACCACTTCTAAAATACTTGACTATGCAATGTCCTTCAAGACAGGGGAGAGGCTGATACAATCATTTTTGTCACCGACCCTGTTTTAATATCTTTAATCTCTACCTGTTTCTACAATTAAGTCCAAACTGTGTTTTATACCTCATTGTCCAGAATTTCTAACCAATCACTTCTTAGTGTAGAAAGCTGAGGTTATGTTATTTATTAGACATTTATATTCAATGCTTGTAAAAATCCCCATAAGCAGTGGTTAACTTCACACACAGTTAAAATCAAGGAGAAGGATGGGTGGAGGATATGTCTTGCCCTGGTCAAATAGTTGGGAACCGACAGAATTGGGATTTGCACTCTCGGCTTCTTACTCAAGTCAGGAGAAGGACCTGGCAACCCACTCCCAAAAAATCAATCCACCATTGAAAACCCTGTGAACAGCAGAGAAGCACTGACAGTAGTGTTGCGCCTATTGTACATAGGGCCACTATGAGTCGGATACTGACTCGATGGCACCTAACAACAACAAAAACAACAACAATTACAACATTCAAATTAAAATTATCTGGAATTAAGTAGTTCTACTGTATCAATATATTACTTTTACATATACTTAAAGATGCCTGCAGCCATAGCCCTGTGGCATCCGATCCCATCAGGTCTCGGAAGCTAAGCAGGGTCAGGCCTGGTTAGTACCTGGATGGGAGACTGCCTGGGAACACCAGAAGCTGTAGGCTTGGGAGAAGGACCTGGCAACCCCCTCCCAAAAATCAATCTGCCATTGAAAACCCTATGAACAGCAGAGAAGCACTGACAATAG